>MU624327.1:0-67959 GCA_025201745.1 Xylariaceae sp. FL1651 | reverse complement strand
AAAAAAAAAAAAAAAAAAAAAAAAAAAAAAAAAAAAAAAAAAAAAAAAAAAAAAAAAAAAAAAAAAAAAAAAAAAAAAAAAAAAAAAAAAAAAAAGAAAAGAGAAAAGGAAAAGGCACATCTCTGCCGACTATAGAACTCGAAACATTGACCGGCTGCGCCCAACGGGAAAGTTCCGAAAAGGGTAAAAAAGCAAAGCCAGCTCGAATGAGATAGATACTGAATGTGGATATCAAAAACCCATGGTCTGTTTGGTTCAGCTACTTTGCTGAAAGCTATCACTTCTAATAGTATATATAACCTTTGTACTGGTTGGTGGATTGTGCATGGCTGAGGCCGGCCAATGAGTCACGCTGAAGGAACTAACTTGCGCTGTCTCACCAGCAGAGTGTCCCCACTTCAAGTCCAATTAATACCTATGTAGGTTAGGCGATTAGCTAATAAAGTTCAGCAACTCATATCTTGTGTTCAGCTTTTGGAGAGTAAAACATTTACGTCGGTAATAACATGAGTATGGGCAGCGATCAGCGATTTTAAGGACCTTCTTGACGAACAATCTAAGCTGAACTGGAGCCTATCCACAACTGCTACGGGTCGGGGAGGCCGCGTTCCATCACTTGTTGTAGTAGAGTGAAACCGATTCATATATCGGTAACTTCTAAGAAAACTGATCTGATAATGCTTGTAGTAGTGGGCTTTATGGCCAGCCAGCCGACTGGCTAGATTCCCCGGATTTGCGGAAACGTGCCCCTAACGTAACGATTTAACCCCAGAAACCGCAAGACGGGGGCGGGGGCCAGCTCCGATAGCTAGGCGTGCTAGGTACCCCGCAGAGGGTACCCTATAATTAGGAGTTGGGCGAATTCCCCATCCCACACACGGCGGACTACGTACGGCTTGAAGGCTAGCCAAGCGCTGCATATTTCACAACAACCTTACACTATTGAGCATGTTTTGTCAGTCAGCCAGTCCACAAGGACCACTGTTCGGTTGCCGTAGGTGGACATCAAGGTTACCTACTTAAGTATCTAGGCAGCTTTCTAGATGTAGCCTGGCATCAATGATGGTCCCGTGGGTGGAGTTCCGAAAGTCGAAACTTAATATCAGATGGCTCTGTAATACATCATGAATAATACGCTCTTGTTGGGTCCATTTACCAGCTGGCCATCCTGACCGGGCGTGACTGCTTTCGGCGCTCTGCAAGACATTGCGCTTCAATGCCTTTTGGCCATCGCCAAGGTATTCCGGCGGGTTGAAACATGGACCCTCAGCGCTTTCGACGCACCAACGCACACCATCTACCGCATGTTTCCAACCGAAGACATCTCCAACTACGCACGCGACCGCGCATAGCTTCTATCCTTGTTCATGCTTGCCTTCCTCATTTTCTGCCATTTTTGCGGCTACCTCAAAGCATACCGGTTGAGGATGCCCGAGATTCACGCTCTCGCCGACGACTGCCCTTGGCTTCTGACACGAGCACTATTTCGTTGCGTTCGTATGATCATATATTTCGTGTCGTACTTGAGAATCTCGTTTGTCATCGCTTCTCTGAACGTCGCCCACGATCAATTCGAAGCTGATGGAAACGTCTACAAACTATACCAGATATCTGCAATTGCTGCTTTCGCCATTGCCATTTGATCGAACCTGTTGTCCCGGTAAGTTGGACTTGGAATGGAGCAAGCTAATTTGAGGCTTGATGCTTGCTTCAAGAGAGAAACTTGGGGCAAGCAAGGCAGCAAAGGATATACCATTTGTCGGAGGACCCAAGGCAAGCTACCCTTCTCAACTACAACCCAAGCGTGTAGTCGGCTCTTTCGACAAAAATGCAGCGAGATTCTCAACAACTTGGCCCCATTCCGTGTTCGTGTTCTTCTTGAAGGTGATGGCCGTCCATTCGTGATCTGAGCCGCGAAAGCGTACAGACAGTTCTGATGGGTCCGATAGTTACGTTAAGGGGGAGTCAAGCGATGACGATGAGACCGCGCCGTCATCCTAGAAGGTGAAGATGTCGGCCAGGAGGAAGATAATGAATAGATTCTCATCACTAAAGATTACCCCTTCTTGGAGAAGACCGCTGTGCTTGGTATTGAGCCTGAATATGGAAACGGATAGCAAAGTGTGAGATCAGTCTTTTCTCGAGGGTAAATTCTGCGTTTGACTGTAATGACATCTCCAAACCCTCTTGAAGGACTGTTAGCAATAGGGGTCACTGAAAAGGGGAGGATATGTACCTAAAGGGATGTTTATTAGACAAGATATGCATTTATAGAGACTTCAACCGACTGCCCTTACGCGCTTATACATATCTCTTTGCAAAGCTTCTGCAACTTTGCTAAAGCTCGTAGTGGGGGGGAATAGATCCCCTTCTCACTCGTCGTCTTTGTCATCTTCTTCTTCTTCTTCGTCAACAACATAAGTAATCTGGATCGATGAGGGGGGTTGTACGTCGTGTTGCGATATCGACTGCCGCTGGTCGGACTTCGTATTTCTCCTCTTTCTCCCCACCTTTACATTCTCTTTATCATTCTTGCCCTCCACTCTCTTTGCTAGCTCCAATTACACCACACTCACCTACGTATACCCGTACATATACACAGATAAGACACAACTCTACAATGCTGCAAGGTTGCACTTTGAAGAATGCCTTCGCGAAGAGCGAAGGGGCCAGCATGGGCGTCTGGCAGACGCTGCCTGGGTCCAACGTGTCAAGAATCTTAGCCCGCACACCGGGGGTTGACTGGGTCCTTGTCGACTGCGAGCACGGAAACATTGACGATGCGGCCATGCATGAGGCTGTGCCAGCCATCGCGAGCTGTGGTGTTAGTCCGATTGTAAGACTCCCAGACATGCAAAACTGGATGATCAAGCGTGAGTGCTATTGGGGTCACGGGGCTGCTTGCTATCTAGGTCTAGGAATTAACTGACGGCTTCGTATAGGAGCGCTTGATGCAGGAGCACACGGAGTAAGTAGATGCTACAATAGCTCTGGGGATGGCTATATGAGATATTTTGGGCTCTAATATAACAGTACTAGATATTAATCCCTCTTCTACGCTCCGCCGAAGAAGCCAAGAAGATTGTAACAGCAGCCAAATTCCCACCACAGGGACAGCGTGGGCTCGGCTCGCCCTTTTCGATGGAGCGCTTCAACCCAATTCCCACGATGACAGAGTACCTGCAGCACGCCAACGAATCACTGCTGACCATGGTCCAGATCGAGACGCAGGAGGCCGTGGACGCCGTGGAGGAGATTGCGGCGGTACCAGGAATTGACGTTTTATTTGTCGGGCCGTTTGATCTGGGCAACAACATTGGACATCCGATTCTTGATGGTGTCATGAAGCCCGAGCTCGAGCAGGCTATCGACCGCATACTCGCAGCTACAATCAAGGCCGGTAAGAAAGCAGGCTTTTTTGCGACGAGCGGGGAGCAGGCGAAGAAGTACGCCGACAAGGGTTTTCATATGATCAACGCCGCCCTCGACACTACGTTACTGCAGGCGAGCTTGGAGCGTTCCCTGACTGCAGCGCATGGGCAGGCGGCGCCGAAGGCTGTCGGGCGGTACTAAAATCGGTCCCCCAGCCTCTGAATTCAATTGAAGATCATGTGGAATAGATCGGACATAGAAAGAATTACTGAGAATGCTCAAAAAAATTGGCGAAGATTCTTCGTGAATCTCCCATGATACCAATTGACGCTGGAGAAATTGAAACACACCTTCCATTCCGCCGTGTTTCGCAACGACTTCAGGAAGGCTTGATACTTCATGCCTTTTCGACCTCATCCATCTTAGCCTTGACCTGACTCGCCGTGAAGCGGTGCATAAGCCTTACTGCCTCAGAGACAGTCTGCGGCTGCTCTTCAGGAGCGGAGGACTTGCTGATATGGATCTGCCATGTCCGTCGTCAGTAGCCCCAGCCATGAAATGAAATGATGTCGTTGCGGAGATATACACAACTCGGAGTTGTCACATTCATTTTGGAATCTCGAACCCAAGGAAGAGTAGATTTGATCGGAGTCAAATATACATACCACAGGCACATCAAACTCGTAGAGATCGCGCCATCGAGGGCCTCCTTCTGACTTGACGATATCAATCTCCTTGAATTGAAAGGGTCGCGCGTCCCAGACATCGGACAGAACGGACCGAGCGTCGGTACACAAGCCGCAGTTTTCGCGTGTAAACAACGTGATCCTGCAGGCCTGCAATAGTCTGACAGTAGACCGCATCGTCTTTGTGTAGCGCGTGATTTGATCGCTTGCTAGCTGAAAGACAGGCGAATCATAACGGTGGTCAAAACAAGCTCAAATGCTCAGCCGCAGCTCCAAAAGTGTTGTAATATTCACAGGATGGTATACAGCAGTGTTACGGTTCCAGGTTTTACCAGTTTCTGTGGCGTAACCACATTAGGCTTAGCGTACCTCTGCTTTTGTTCAGGCTCGGCTCACCTCAGTCGCCAGTTCCAGGTGCCCCTCCATACGGAGAGACAAACGGTTCACAAAACGGTTGAAGATCTTGAACCGTCAACAAAAAGAACACCGCCATACCTCGATAAATTGGTGATCCTTCATACATAGTTCATATTTATTTTACTTTGTATAGTAAATGAGCTGCTATATATGTATGTATGATATATTAAACTATAAGGTACTAATGATAAGTTGGTCCAAATGTAGCTTATTAGTTCTACCTAATAATATACACTGATCAAAGAAGTGGTTCTGTTCTGTAGCTACATTGCCGAAATCGGAAGCAGCAGATATCCCACCTTAGAAATTTAACAACACTGGCCGGCAGCTTCAGCATGCTGCTACTGCAAATACACCATTAGAAAAATTTACCACGTTGTGAAGCTTACCTGTCTACACAATGGCACCGCAAAAGTGAGCCGCGGCTGTCCTTGTGTTAACGATTTTTTTCATACTGACGTTATATAATCTAACAGGGTGTTGATGCTCGGCGCTGGGTTCGTCACTCGACCGACGCTTGACATCCTCTGTGAATCGGGCATCCCCGTGACCGTCGGTATGTTTATGCGCAACCAAAACGACACTTGTTGTTTGAATCTGCTAACGCTCCGCAGCCTGCAGGACTCTGGAGTCTGCCAAAGCTCTTTCGGTCGGCGTCCAGAATGCCACTCCCATCTCGCTCGATGTTACCAATGCGCAGGCCCTGGACGCCGAGGTCGCCAAGCACGATCTTGTCATTAGCTTGATCCCCTACACGTTCCACGCCACCGTTATCAAGTCTGCCATCCGGCAGAAGAAGCATGTCGTCACCACTAGCTACGTTTCGCCTGCTATGATGGAGCTCGACCAACAGTGCAAGGATGCTGGCATTACGGTCATGAACGAAATTGGCTTGGGTAGGTTTCTATCTCGAAACATTGCTGTGATATCTATGGCCAAGATACGCTAATACTCCTGCAGACCCGGGCATTGATCATCTATGTAAGGCCTCATAGAGAGTATAAAAGGAGTATACGATGCTGATGCTCTCAGACGCTGTTAAGACCATTGAGGAAGTCCACAACGAGGGTGGGAAGATCTTGTCATTCAAGAGCTTCTGTGGAGGCCTTGTAAGTTCTTTACCCGTTTTAGGAAAGTATCGGGAGCTCTCATCGGGGCCGCGTGCTCTTCAACGTTCTTAAGACGCATCCCCCCAAACCCCCAGAAAATAGCAATAACTGACTTGAGAGGGTCCTAGCCGGCACCTGAGAACTCTGGAAACCCCTTGGGATACAAGTTCTCCTGGTAAGAAGCCACCGCATCAATCGCGCCCTGTATTGCTTGCTAACGCGTCAGGGCTAAGGTCACCCCGTGGTGTCTTGCTGGCACTGCGCAATGCTGCCAGCTTTTACCAGGACGGCAAAGTTGTCAACGTGGCCGGCCCAGGTAAGAGTTACCTGTGCCAGATGACCAGGACCTTCCAAGAATGACGCCTTGGAACATAAAAACTAACGAGCGTGGTACGAGAACAGACCTAATGGCTACCGCTAAGCCATACCACATTTACCCAGGTGAGCAACCCCGGTATTAGCGGCATGTGCGGCTGGAAAATGGTGTCGCACTAGCGACCACATTTTCGCGCATAGACGCTCTTAGGTTTCAATGCCTAATACTATTGCTTCCAGGATTTGCGTTTGTTGGATATCCGAATCGCGATTCCACGCCATACAAGGAGCGCTACAACATGCCCGAGGTACAGACTGTCGTCAGGTACGTTCGCGAGGGTGCTTAGTAACTATAAAGATTCCTGACATGTGCCAAGGGGTACCTTGAGATATGCGGGATTCCCAGAATTCGTCAAGGTTCTTGTTGATATTGGCTTCCTCAAAGATGAAGAACAGAGCTTCTGCAAGGATTCAATTCCTTGGAGGGAGGCTACGCAGAAGATCATCTCTGCCCCATCGTCAGACGAAAAGGATCTCATCGCAACCATCTGCGCCAAGACCTCTTTCAAGGATGAGGAGGAGAAGGCACGCATCCTGAGCGGCCTTCGATGGCTCGGAATCTTTTCCTCTGAGAAGGTAGGCGGTCTTGCTTGCCCGTTGCCTTTGACGCAACGTTGCCAAGAGATTTAGCTTACACTACGGCTAGACTACCCCACGTGGAAACCCCTTGGATACCCTTTGCGCCACTTTGGAGAAGAAGATGCAATTTGGCGAGGGAGAGCGAGATCTCGTAATGTGAGTGGATTCTGCCCAAGGCGGAGGTGACCTAGCGATGAGTATTTGATTTATGGAGACTGTGGTACTGATACTGCGTAGGCTGCAACACAAGTTTGAGGTTGAGCTGAAGGATGGCACCAAGCAAACCAGAACCTCAACTCTTTGCGAGTATGGTAGCACCGAGCCAGGTGGCTACTCTGCCATGGCTAAGCTTGGTGAGTCTTCGCACTCTAGAAGAATTGTAAACACTTGCTAATCAGGCCCAGTTGGCATTCCGTGCGTAGTCGCTGTCAAGCAAGTCTTGGATGGCACTCTTTCTGAGAAGGGTGTTCTCGCCCCGATGAGCAGCAAGATAAACAATCCTCTCATCAAGGAACTCAAGGAGGTAAGTGAAGTTACTTTAATACGGATAAAAGATACTGATGCAAGACGTATTTAGAAGTACGGCATCGAGTGTAAGGAGGAGATCGTCGAATAGAGCGTTGAGAAACGGCCGTCATCAGATAGAGCATTAGAAACCGACAGGATCAAAAAGTTTGGGTCATATCAACGGTTGCATTTGCTACCACTGTTAGGAGGATCAGTGCTCTAGCCCTGGCCTACGTCTAAATAAAGGAGTGTTTCAGATCTCATTCCTATTCTTAGCTCCCTTTTTCTCTCCCGTGAAAATCATGATAAGTCATATCTAACCTTAGCATACTAATAGTGTGGTTGTGACAATTTTACTAAGTTGGAAACGCTAACAATGGCCCAGCCACAAAGCAGTATAGCCATCTCCTCAAGGGAAGCGCTGCTGGGATACTTTGACTAGAAAGCTGAACACCGTCTTTAGCCCACTATGCTCCTCTCTTGTACACGGACGCTGAATCTGAACGAAATAGTAAAGACCTAGACCTCAGCACCCGGCCTAGACGAGTAGGTAGATATTTATAAACTAAGTAGGTGTAAAGGGCCAGTACTTCGTCTTGCCCGGTTATGGGTACTACCTGGCTATACGAATGCCTATTCTTAAGCATCTAGTTGAAGTATACGTAGTAGTACAGTATATTAGACGTCGTTTAGAAAGCTGCGTTAAAATCCTCTGGTGTATTTTACATGTTGAAAGAAAAAAAGAAAAAAATCGGTTATTTCATAGGTAAGGTATAAACCGTAATGCGTGTTATGCAAACCTTTTGTGCAAGCCTAGGGGTCTTGCTCAGTCCAGGCTCAGTCCACGGCCTAGGCTAAAAGCGGCATCGCTCAGGTGAGAACCCCCATGTTGATTCGGCATGGTAAACCCATCTTAAACGTACCTGTAGATCCCATGTGCGGCTCAGTGCCCGGTTCTTATATCTGGGATTGAAGCAAACCTTCAGAACCTGTTTATTAGATTTGGTCAGGGTTTTGAACAATTCAGTTATGCTGTTTTTCTCCTTCTTTCTTCTTCTTTCTTTCTCCCTATCCTTTATATACATATTTAGTTAGTCGGGTTTCTAGGGGCTTCTAAGGTAGCCCCATGCAACCCTGTCATTAGTACGTCATAGCTGGCAGATCTCGTAGCACTACCCAACCAGGCAAGCGGTGAAGTTTATTGTAGCTGACAACCCTTGCAGCCCTCCCTTGCTGTTCCGCCGTCAGCTTCTCCAGCCCACTATCCCGCACTTGCTCCTCTGTTAGTACTCGAGGCGTCTTTGATAAAGGCAACCCTTCCTCTTCGAGCTCAAGGTTTGTTGCGGTAACAACTCAGTCATTACGGCGACGAACCACAGATCAAAGGCTTCCCTTATGCCAGGGCCTTGGTAGCTATGGCTCAAAAGTGTGTCCATCAAGGTTGCGGCAAGGAATACAGCAATGCGGACGAGATCTGCATGTACCATCCGGGTCCTCCTGTTTTCCATGAGGGGCAGAAAGGTGAGTTACGGCAGGTGGAGGACCGTTAATTGATCCGGTTGACCGATGTGTTTGCTTACTATATTCTAGGCTGGAAGTGCTGCAAGCCCCGAGTCCTAACCTTTGACGAGTTTCTCGAGATACCTCCTTGTACGGAGGGTAAGCACAGCACCACCGATCTACCCCCGAAGATCGAGAAGAAAGAACTAGACACCGACGTAAACCCAACTTCACAATCTCTCGCCGACAAGTTATCCGAGGCTGTCTCAGCTGCTGTCACAGCACCGACACGTGCTCCTCTCGCGCCTCAACCCGCACCCACGGCACCCCCACCACCCCCCGAGTCCGAAGACGACGACCCCTCGATTGCGATCCCTAGTGGCAAGGTATGTAGACGAAAAGGGTGCAATGTAACCTACCAGAAGGGCCAACCAAGGTCCGACGACGAGAAGTGTGTTCATCACCCGGGCGCGCCCATCTTCCACGAGGGCAGTAAAGGTTACAGCTGCTGCAAGCGGCGGGTGCTGGAATTCGACCAGTTCATGAAGATTGAGGGGTGCAAGACATCACCGCGCCACCTATTTATCGGATCAGGGTATGACAGGACCACAAAGAGAAAAGCATTCGTATTTGGTGCAGAAAATGGGGAGGAGCTGCTGGAGACGGTGCGCCATGATTTTTACCAGACATCGACGACGGTTATAGCATCATTTTTCCTGAAGAAAATTGATAGCGCAAAGTCGATGGTGAAATTTAATTCAAAGACATTGGATCTAGATCTACTGACGGGTGATCCCACGCCCAAGCGGTATAGGACGGCTGTACCCCTGTTCGGTGAGATTGATACACAGAAATCGACTTTCAAGATCCTTGGCACCAAGCTAGAGGTCAGCCTATATAAGGCAGACGGCGTAAGCTGGCCAGTCTTGAGAAGCGATGAGCAGCGCACAGGGGAGATATTACAGGTTGGAAGAGCTGGGCGAGTATAGTAATCTGCGTTTAATCAGAATAAATTTGCATAAACATCATTGTTCTCCCTTTGATTTGCGCATGGATTTGCAAATCTCAAGCCTTTGTAGCTCGGCAATACCTCGCTTAAAGTAAAGATAAGTGTCGCTTCGTTCCGATCTACTATGTAAGTGTAATAGTCTAGTCTCTACAGAGTACTTCGTACTCGTACTACAGTATAATGAAAATAAATTGGTTGACCAAGACATCCGCCAGGGCGTTTTGTAACGCTGCCACGCAACACCCCAAACTCAATATTGTTGCCGCAAACCTAATCCCAGGTTTATAAGGCGACCGGACAACTTGGCGTAAGAGTAAGGCAATAATAATGGCAAAGGGCATAACGCGCGTCCTTGCAGCTCGGCAAATCTGGGAATCGGACAATCGAGACAATCATCCCAAATGATCTGGCAGTACGGAGTAGTGCGCTCTCGGCAGTGCGAGTGCCCAGACCCCGGAAGTCCACCTAGCGTCTTCGGTCTTCTTGGCCCCAAGACAACAAATTTGCCATGCCTTACCACTGCCTTGGTAGCGGTGACGATTGCCATGGCGGTAACGAAATGCTCCGGGCTCGGCAATCCCGGTGTGCAGTCCCCCCCATGTTGCCTTTAGATTGGGCCTCACCGAACGCAGTGAAACGGGTGACGTATGAGATAGGTAAGACCGGTAATGACAGAACGTGTATTCTCGGAACCCTAAAGGGTGAGCCACGGTGCTAGATTTTTCTATCACATTCCAAACATCTGTATCTCTCACAATCCCACAGACAGAGTGATTTACGAAGGGACTGTTAGTGTTGCCGATACTAAAAGTAGCTAAATGATGGCGGTGATCATCGAGACGTATGATCTTGTTGTGAGTAATAAAGTTGAGAAATAACGTGAAGAGCAGAATAAGTAGAACTAGGAAGCATAGGCAACAATACAGTTGTGAATAGACCATAAATATATTGCAGCAGGGCTATCATACTCTAAAAATATCTGCTTTCTCTGATAGGTTGCCATAGACGGGGAAAAGAAAGAAAAGACACGGAATACAGTATTATTCAGTAGATACTGCTCAGCTCAACATGTGGTCGCTATCTCGCAATATGCATTCTACTAAACATCCAGTCACAACTATCTGTAACGTGATCTAAAAGCGATCTTTGATGTGTATTGTGTTTCGTAAGTCCAGTTATCTTCAAGGTAGTTTGTAGTCTCCCAAGACAATACCATATTGACTCTGTTTTTCATGTTTAATTTTGTTTTTTCAATTTCCCATTCTGCTTCTCCCATTGCTTGTCAACAAGCAGGCAAATACTAAGTTTCTTCAGTCATTTTTGTATTTTACCATATACACGAAATATCCTACCGAAGTGGTTATCTCGTAGGAAGGAGATTAAGCAGTTGGCGTAAGTAGAAGTATACATACATATAACTTGGTAATTATTGAAAATGCAAACTGACGTAGTAAGAAGATAAATATCACAGTTCATGTGTTTCGTCTCGCGTGAAACTTTGGCCGCTTTGGTATTGCAAGCAATGAACTCTATAAATCAGGTCTCTGTATTATAGTGTACCCTAAATAGACGGTTTATGCGCATATGGCTGCTTTCGGTATGATCATCGACGCAGATGCCGCTCTAATAGATACCCTCATCGATTTGCAAACTTCAGTGCGCCGGATAATTCTGGCGTTGAGACTGGCTCGGGAACAGCGGTCAGCCTAACCACTGCCTTACCGTCCGCCATGCAGACAAAGCACGGCCATTGTCGCACTCGCTCGTCGTCGCCCGTGTCCATCGCGAAGTATGTGTTTTGTCCAATCTCTAGATCCAGGACCTGACCGACGTGTTTTTCCTCTTGTTCTTGTGTTCGCTCGACAACAGTACTATAACAATAATTGTTAGTTTACGAGTGGTTATCTATATCGTACGACAGCTGCGGAGCTAAGGTAGGGATAGTTCTTACTGGGAAGAGGAACCTCGAGCTTCCAAACTGCTGGTAGGGCTATTATCTTTGCTTCTAGCTTGGCTCTTAGCCTTAGCTTTGCGATAGAACTGGCGGAGCACCAGAGACAGTAAATGGCCGAAGCCTGCAACAACCAGAACGGGCGTGCCCAACGCAAGAGCCCAGGGCCTTTTCATTATTAATTTTGGGTTCCTAGACTGATTTGCCAGGCGCGAAAGACTCACGGGTGTTCCACATTCCATAAGTGATGCCATAGGGCCAAACTCACACCGAGGATGGCGATCTCGGAGCCCAGTTGCAGCATTGTCCACGTTGCCCAATATAACGACATGAGATCCTCTCCATCGCAGAACTGGAGTGCGAGCAAGGCGTATACTTCTATCACAAGCAGAACTGCGGTGACCAAGAATATGCCGAGCGTGTATACCAGAGAAACGATGAGTTTCTTTCGAAATTTCTCCACCGTAAATGATTGGCTATCGCGATACCTCATTGTCCTAGAAGCTTGTTAGCCACGGTTATCAACACTGGAATGTTTTACGAACCATTGATATATCCATGATGAAAGGAATAAGGACCCGATCACAACGAAGAAGAAGGTCCAGTAAAGAGCATCAAAATGGATCCTATCCAATTCCGAGGCAAATTTGGCGTAGTGCATGCACCGTTCCGAATCGCCACTGCTAAACTGCCCACCCATCTTCTTTCGTTCGACTTATCACCACCGAGATGTATCAGATGTGGATGTGACAATACGAGCGACAACCTAGGAGATGAATGTAGGTGAGGGTAGTACAGAAATTCGTTTATGGGTAGATATAGATTTAATTGGTGATCAAGTATTTGAAACAACGAGGATAGCGGTGCCAATGCCCACGTTTCCAAATATACCTGACTCTCCTTGAAAGATTCTAGCGTTGGGCTAGAAGTATATCTAAGCAAATGTGGAAACTTTTTAAGACAACCAGGGATATCTATAATATAATAATCAAGGGAAGCTTTTGGTCTTCCATAGGAAAGGCCACGATGGCAGTATAGCGAGGCTGCCCGGTGGAAACTTTCTCATCCAGCTGAAACTTACTCATTGCTAGTGAACCTTAGTAGTCCGAACCTGAGTGCTTCGCTGGGATCCTTCAGCGTAAGCAGCACAGCAACAAGCCTAAGGCGAGCAAGGTTCCGTATCTAGCAATACGGACAAGACTATGGTGCTATAGCTGTAAGGGAACATCCTTGCATGGCGTACGGTACTCCTGATCCAGTGCAACTAAGGTAATAAGTTAACGCAGTATTTCCTTCTCCCGGGGGCCGGTCGTCTTGTCATCTCTTGGCGATTGCGGCGGAGTATAACATTTTTCGTTGATCAGCACTTGGCGACACTGGCAGTGACTCGTCACAATCCAAGTGCCGAGATGTGCTTAGCATTCTTGGCCACACTTTACTCCAGACCGACTCTATAGAGGCTGAGCGGTCGGACCCAGCAAGTGGGTCAGTTCAACAAGGCTCATTTTTTGATTATGATGGGGTGGAGGCGCACTGAAGCTTCGACTCTAGTCCATGCCCTCCATTAGTTCAGTGCGATCTAGCATCATTCCTTTTTGGCCAATATATTCGCGGAGTGCGTCCCAGTCAGCCCCTTCTTCCTCGCCCTGCCGCCATGGCTCTTGGAACCCCCACGCGCAAGCTAGCTTATCCAGCGCGGCTCTCTCCTCTTCTCTAATCCAACGCTTCCGTAGTGGCACGCCAGGGGCCCACGTGACTCGCTTCATCTGATCATTTGCCGTCGTAAGAGCTACCATGCCGATTGAAGCGGTGAAGCCCACGTATGCGATGATCCCAGCAAACGCAACGTTAGTAGCCGTAGCACTATCCATGGTTTGCTGCAATCCAGAGAAATTACTGGCCAGAATATAAGCAGCGATGGGTGTCACTGCAAAGGTGCCCAATGGTACCAAGCCATGACGAAGAAGCTTGCTCCGGACGAAGGCCTTTGTTCCATAGCTGTTCTCGATAATGCCAACTGCGGCGTCCAGGTTTCTGGCCTCAATTGCCGTGTCAAGTGCGGCATCAATCACCTCTGGCTCGATGGCATTTGCAGCGCGGTTAGGATTTGGCCTGGTGTAGGTCACGGGCATCGAGCCCTCACGAGGTACAGGCTTCGAAGCATAGAGTTGGAATACTTCTGGAAGAGTCTCCGGCTTGCCTAGCTTAGCTTGAACTTTGACATATTGCTTGAGCAAACTTGGGGTAATGAATACGGGTGGATATGTTATTATCATGTAAGCGGTCTCCGAGATCTCGTTGATCATCTCGCGTAATAGAGTGGGATAATCCAATCCTTCATGCGACTTGGAAGACCGGGTTGTCTTTGCACCATCTAGCGACAGCAGCGTGGAAGTCGTAGATTCCAATTCGCTAATCGCGTGAGCGTTCTGGGGTTGGGTCGCTTCATCCGTAAACCAATTTGCGAGTATATGGCAATCCTCAAGGGCCGCACTCACGTTCTGCTCGGAGGGTATGCCACGACTTGTAAATAACTTCAACTCGCTCGTCTTGAAGTGGTTGACTATGTCGGCAATAGAGGATGGGCGGAAACCTGGAGCCCTGGATGTTGGGGTAGCTGCATCGTCGAGTTCGACCCGCGCATCGTCGCCTGTTCTACTCTTTGCTGTGACTCGACTGCCAGTAGGCAATACTGCTGAAGATAGTGGACGGCTTTGAGACGCTGCAAGTGAGCTGGTAGATCGTCTAGACTGATAAAGCAACCTAGCAATGTTTCGCGTAGGAATCAGGGATTTGGCAGCTTGGCGACGCTGAGCGGATATTGAATTGCAGATATGGCAGACAGAACGCGGCCGCGCAATTGCGGCGGATCGGTGCATAATGCTGGTTGTGACTTGAGGGTGACGTTCGTGAACTATTTCTGACGTAGGACGCGATATAGAGCAACTCGGAGTCGACCAGAGGAAGATACCTATCGTTGTCAAGGGAATGGCGATGTGGAAAATCAATTAAGTTTTAAATGGGTGTTGTCGGAGACACGATTGAGCCGCAAATTCGCTGTCGCGCCGACCATAGATGGCGAGATACAGGGGTAGCTCCCCCTAGACCCGGAGGAAATTATATATGCACTTCTTTTTACTGCATAGTTTCCGTTAGTACTATATCGACCCATAGTATGACGGCCAGGTAATCGTCAGGTCCATATGATTATGTGAACGAAGCTATCCGGAAAGTTGGTAACGAGAAACTTGTATGCACTACATCATGCAGCATGATTAGCCTACAGTATATGCATGCTTATACAATTTATATTGTGGTATAGGCCAGAAGGGAACTCGTTGGAATATTATTGCATAGCAGTCGTAGGGGCAATCACGAAATCTCTCCTGACATCTCTTGTCACACTGCGTATCCCATCACGACAGGTTTGATATTTCAAGACGCTTTCAGATATACAAGCCTACTAAATCAGTAAAATACAGCTGTTATGGTGAAATGATTAAGCTTTAACTGCGATGCGCTCTTCTGATAGGCATCAAAGCTTATTATAGCAAGACTAAGTGATTTAAGTATGTATACCATCATACCAGAAATCTTGTAGATATTGAAATTGCAGTATCATCGACTATAATTTCCTAGAGCCTGTCTAATGCCCCTGTTCGTAATGCTTCTATGGGTTGATAGACTTAGTGGTTAAAAACACGAAAATTTTTAGGTGTAGAAAAACGCATCTCATAACCTGCAACTAATGTTAGAACGCTTCAAAATCAAAAGCTTGGCGATATAATAACACAGTATACCCCTTCCTTTGTCGCCAACAAAATTTTTAGAGTTCAGAACAGTTGCCTGTTTCTTTCGGCTTCAACGTCATCTTCAGGCGGGACATTGCACTTGAGGAAGTAGTTTCACTGGGTACGCTTGGAACATACAAATATGCAGAGCTATGTAATATCAAGAAAACCTCCGACAACAGCAGCGCTCTGGAATTGACCCCGAAACCTCACGCCCTAACATGAGTCAAACGGAATCATATATTCAAATACTGTGACGAAAAAACGACGCCCTTATCGCCGAGTAGGCAACAACAGTATTTATACGCGACAAATACTGATGGCTCTAATGGAGAAGTTTGAAATAAGGTATATGAGATTAGCTACGAAGGCCAATATCAGTTTAGATACACTATAATGTGTTCACTTTGAACGTTGACTTGTGTGTAGGATGCTATCTATAAAATATCAATATATTATCATTGGCTATTTAATTCACAAACTGGACTGAGTAATTGTATTTCCCCTTAATCATGCTATATGCGGTCTACTTTTAGGTCATGATCAACAACATCATTTAATATGGCTTCACCACGTTTGCCAGCAGCAACACGCGCGAGCTTTAGCTTCCGTGTATCGCGCTCTGTCTGCCTTGTCACCCACCAGGTAATTACAGTAGTGAGAACACATGCGCCTACAAGACCCGAGGCAATGCTAAATGGCACTGTGTAGTGCGGTGCATAAGAGCTTCGAAATATTTGCGGGCCGATGGCGCCGCCGATTTGCCCATAACTATTCACAAAACCAATGGAGAAGGCGGACCCTGTAGCGCGGCTGGTTGTCTGTACGCGCCATGGCCACATCATCGGGTACCATGCTGCCGTGACAGCATTTGCAATCAGTGTCGCTGCGTACACGCCGCCGTTGCTAGGATACACGATAAGCACGGCATAGGACGCGATGATGATGATCAAGAAGGTCAACGGATATAGGGGTCGCGGCAATCGTCCGTTGTCAGCGAACATCCCTGTTATGGCGATAATAATGAGTCCGGTGACTGAGATGGGTAAGTTAAGGAGCTGAGCCTGAGCGATAGTCCTGTATGTGGTATTAGGTAAGACTATAAGTTGGTTTTGTAGTGAAAAGGGGCAAGATGAGGTACCTACGTGAAACCCAAGTCTGCAATAACAGTAGACTGATAGAAGGTTATACCTTGCGTCCCTACGGTAAACAACGCCCAGATTAGAGTGAAGAGCCACAGGCGCACATCCTTGAGTGAAGCCATAATCTCGCTAAGCTTGAAATCTTGCTCTGCCGCCCTTGGGGCATTTTCAGGTAGACGAGCTTCAATGAAGGCCTTTTCTTTTCCGGTCAACCATGATGCTGTATGAGGAACTGTACTTCACGGTCAGATAAAACTACATGGAATTCCAAAACTAGCTTCCTTACAGTCAGGCAATAAAAACCAAATAGCTAAACCAGTCAAAATCGTTGCTATTGCCTCGACAAGGAATAACCTATTCGTACAGTTAGTTATCCTAACACTTTTGAAGAAGCTTAGCACATACCATTGCCATCCTGACAGCCCACCCGCACCAGAAGCGTGATCAAAGGCAAATGCTAGAAGGCCACCGACTATTCCGGAGAGGTTACCACAGATGTCTTCCCTTTGTGTCAGCTTCAAGAATCTTGCAAAGCTAGCAGTTTAACTCACAGAAGTAAAGCAGGCGAATAGACATTTCGTCGGGCCTATACCAATATGTCATCTGCAAAAGAACACCCGGAAACATGCCTAAGTTAGAAGATTAGCTTTCATTTCTTGAGCTTCTTTCACACCATCACTGGAACATACCGGCTTCCGCTAGGCCTAAAAAGAACCGAACTGCGTAAAGACCCTGCTTGTTTGTTACTGGAGCATGTAAAGCCAGCACAATTCCCCATGTGACCATAATCCTTGCTAGCCAGCGAGAGGGAGTGAACTTCTTGAGTAACAAATTCGAAGGTGCTTCTCCAACAACGTAAGGGACCTTCCCACTTAGAGGTCAGTGAACAAGATCATTATAAGAACTTAAGACTATAGGCTCACGTAGTATAACACAGTGACCAATGCAAATTCATCCGACGTGATATTTAGTTGCGTCAAGATGTTCTGCGGTGTCCCTCTGTTCATAATTCGAGCATTTGAAACCTTCCGATACCGATTAGCTAGTGGTCACATCTTGAAAACTAAGTAAGCGCTCACATTAGTATAGTCCAAATTCTTAAATAAGAACATTAGGGAACATAGAGGCATTAGATGCCAGTCGATGCGTCGTATCAGCCTTTTCTCTTCCTGGGCAGTCAAAGCCGTGCGAGCCCGCATACGCTCAGCATCAAATCCTGCGATGGACTGGTCGCCCAGTATCTCGACGGCTTCGCCATCACGGGTTGCACGGTAGAAACCATCCCTAGATTTTGAGGAGTCTGAATCCAGCACGACGGTCTTCGATTTTACTGCTGCTTCTGCGTTATTCCACGCCATGACATCTCAATGGTTATTCTATAGTAACGAACAACAACAATACAGGTTTAAACAGTGAGAGTCTCGGGGACTCCGCGAGAATAGCAGGATCAAATATACACCAGAGACTGCTCTGGCACCCGCACGATAGCGAGGTAGCAGATAGTGCCATAGTCAATCGAAAGCACGACAGCGTCTAGTGGACCCGGGTCGATGGTAATCTAGACAAAGTGGTATCAACGTCCAGGCTCTTAGGTTAACAAGGATGCCCATCACAGGAAATCACTGTGGGCGATGTACAAGGGTTTTCATTCGATGGAATATGCTTTTATTTAAATCTTGGACAAACTATCGAACGTGACCCCCATAACCCCATTTGATAACCAAGCTAGATTCTGGCGACGGAATGCCAGTCGTCATAAGCTGGAGGGATTGCGAAAACTGCTGCATATCACGGAGCGCGATTGTCATGAAATGCTGAAAACCGGAACACAGCACCCGCAGTGCCCCTCATCACGCCATCGTTGATAACGGGCATATCGGCATCAGTGCCATCGATATTAAGCCCAGGGGATGATCAGATGTTGTCATATATTTCGACTTACATGACACACTTGTGCGACTCGACAACAAGGTTCCGAATAGCTTCGCAATCGAAAAAAGTAATCATAAACAATCCGACCAAACACACAATGGCTGCAGCTGCATTGAGTACTCCGCACAAATCCATTGGGCTTCCTACCTATTACCAAGTTCCCGAAACCAGATATGAGCGTAAGATTCCTGGAAAAGGGTGCTTTCAAGGGTCATGGGTAGTGCTTAACTTCGTAATTAAATAGTTGACTGGGCCGACTTGGTGACGCTGGACCTCTCCCAATTTGACCAGCCCGGCGGCAAGCAGAAGCTCGCAGCTCAACTCTTTGAAGCCATACAAAAGATAGGTCAGTTTCTCCAACAGCGTACCCCGCGAATAGCACGAGATGCTAACCGACGCTGCAAAATGAAGGTTTTTTCTACATCATTAACTTCGGCTTGACCCAGGAGCAAGTGGACCAGCAATTCGCGATCGGCAAGGAGGTGTTCCAGCTGCCGACGGAGGAGAAGCTCAAATATCGCGCGGACCTCGAGAACGGCGGGTACAACGGGTACAAGCCGCTCGGGCTCCGCGAGGTGCGCCCCGGCATCCACGACAACACGGAGATCTACAACATCCCAAAGTTCATCCCGGAGCTGGAGCGGCCGCACCCGGAGGTGATCGCGGAGAACCGGGCGGCCATCGAGGCCTTCGCGCGGCACATCCACGACCGGGTCGTGGCCAAGCTGCTGGTGCTCTTCGCCATGATCCTGGAGCTCCCCGAGGACTTCTTCCTGCAGCGCCACCGCTACGACGTCCGCAGCGACTGCCACCTGCGGTACATGAAGTACCACCGCCGCACGGCCGAGCAGAACAAGGCCCTCGAGAACATCTGGGTCAAGGGCCACACCGACTTCGGGTCCTTGACGCTGCTGTTCCGCCAGCCTGTCGCCGCGCTGCAGGTCCGCACCCCCGAGGGCGAGTGGAAGTGGGTCAAGCCGTACCCGGGGAGCATCACTGTCAACCTCGCGGACTCGCTCGAGTTCCTCACCAATGGGTTCCTGAAGAGCAGCATCCACCGCGTCGTGGCGCCGCCGCCGGACCAGGTCGACATCGATCGCCTAGGCGTTTTGTACTTCGTAAGGCCCGAGGATAGCCTCGAACTAAGGCCTGTTGTGAGCAACGTACTAGAGCGCCTCGGCTACAGCAAGATCACGGATAGCAGCGCCGTGGGAATCACGGCTGGCGAGTGGGTAAAGGCCCGTGTGGCCAAGGGTGTTGCGAAGGACAAGCCCAGGAGCGATGTAGTGGAGCAAGAAATTATTGGAGGGAAATCAGCGAAGTATTACGATTAGCACTGCATTGCACGTTTGTGTTTTATACGTTTGAAAATTATGAGAATATTGCCTACCGCCTTGTATTTGCCATCACGGACTAGTTTCTATCACACAAAGTGGTCTGGGCATCAGAGCTACTACAATCCCTCCAGGATGGTAGATGTTAGCGCAGCGCTAGCAACTTATACTCCATGGGCTTTAAAGTGTTTCTAAAGAGGACTCTTGTCTAAAGACTAATCGACTATTAAGTTGTATAAATATCTATAAAAGCCTCCCTAATCAATTGTATAATCGTGTCATCAAGCCTGGGGCAGGTGTTAGCATTGCACTGACATTTACCATGCTGGGCTTTTGAAGAAATCAATCCTTCTTCCACGCCTCCTCCAACAAGCTCTTCACAGTCTTAGGTTTGATCCCAGGAAAGACATCAACTGCTTTCGTACCATCACTGACGTTAAACTTCCCATTTTCCATCAGTAGATACGCGGCAGCCAAGAATTTACGATACATATCCCCAGTGCCGAACAAGCCAGCTTTAAGCTGGGCCGGGAGCTCGGTGACTTGCCCGGCTTTGAGTTTCTCTACGTCGTCATACGCGACATTGAATTTGGTTCCTGCAAGTCGCGGGCAGAAGTAAGCCATTGTGCCCTCAAAGTTCCATTATGTATAGGATATCTGCCCACTTACCACGCGCGTTCTCGGCCAGGGCAATAAACTCGTTCCAGGTCACCTTGTCGGCGGTGAGATTGTATCCAGTATCCCACTTCTCCAGGTCCATGGCCGCAGCAACATACTTGGCGACATCACGTGTGTGAGTAAAGGCGACCGGAGTGTTGCCGGATCCTGGAATAGCAGCGGCGTTGTGTGGGATGTCGACGACCATGGTCCCGGGTGTCATGTGCGACTTAACGGTTGGAATACCCCAGTAGTCAAGGAAGAAACCAGTGTAGAAGCTCGTGTAGGTCAAGTCTTTGGCCAGCTTCAGAGCTTTGAGAGCGTCGACTTTGAAGGCCATGGGTGGCATGAGGATATCATCTCTGATTGTGTGTGTTAGTAAGAGTTTTCAGGTAAACAGACGATCCAGAAGAATGATGTGCTTGACTGACCCTTCTTTGATTGGTACGCCCCAGTTGTTGGCGACATATCTCTTGGTCGTCTTAGATGCATCGGCAGCAAGGACGAGCTGGACCTCAGGGGGCACACCCTCCTGAACTCGGAAGGTCAAAGTCGAAATCAAGGTATGGACATTGTTATCCTCGAGGACTTGGGTTAGCACTTTAATATTGGAATAGTCGACGGCAAGGATCGTAGCTCCTATCAATGCTTCTAGTTCAGGATTGGGCTGGCGACTGTGAGTGTATGATCGATAGGAAGAGTAATCATTGTACTTACCTGTCGTGACAGAATCTTGACCTCATGATTTCCAGTCGCAAGGATCTCCTCAACGATGGTACGTCCAATACCGCCTGTACCGCCAGCGACCGCAATGACTGGCATGATGAAGCTGGCTCCGGCGTGCTGAGAGATTCGAGATGATAAATTGGGTGGCAGCTAAATGCGTGGGAAGATTGAAGGATTGGATGGATGTGATGATGGTATACATTTTGTTCACATCAGAGGATACGCAGACCTACTTATGCAAAACTGCTCAGGGCTGGGGGTCAGTGACACTGCGCTTCAAGTCCTTGAGATATTACCAATACAGCCCTGGACTCTCGGAAGCAAACTGCAGCCGATGAGGGCATCGCTACTTGTTCAGCTGTAAAGGGAAACATACTCTGTGTTGATTGGCTGTAGGATTCTCAGAAGCGGATCACAGCTTCGTTGTGCTGACTATAAACCTAAGCCCAAAATGGAAATGCTGATTGGAAACAGGGATGCCAGAATAACCCTTCGGACACAAATTGCTTCCGGTATTAGGATCGCAACTTCGACGCTCATAATATCCATAATGGCTGGCAATAGCTCAGACAAACAGAAAGATCAGACGTCGACCAAAACCGCGCAAGTAAGAAACAGTGCGATGAAACAAATTTTCTTGTCTAACAAGATCAAAGGCATGCAACCACTGTCGCCAGAGAAAAAGCCGCTGTGATGGGAAAACACCCTGCTCATTTTGCGAAAAGCGTGCCTTCGAGTGCCTATACGAAACTTTCCAGAGAAGACGCGGCCCGGGGAGAAGGTCAGTACCTGATGTAATGAACGAAAGTAGAGTCCTCACTGATAATCTCACAAGCAAGGAGTATATTCGTGCGTTGGAAGCACGGCTCCGAGACACGAACCTGACGCTGACGGAGCCTGTATCTTTACAGTCAGGGCAAGCAAAAAGCACAAAAGCTCCATCATTAGAGCCGACAGCACTGGCAGCGACTTCAGACTCCAACGAGTTAACTGCCATAGCTGGAGGTTCAGCGGATCATGCTCTTAAGGCTCCGGGTCCAGAGCTTGTCTCGTCGGATACCTGGAGACAGACAGCGGGCGTCGAGGAAGAGATTTCCGACACCACTCCGCAGCCACCACCCAAGCTCTCATCTACTGTTACAAATAACTCCCACAGGCTCATGACCTGTTTGAAAGATCTAAAGCCCAGCTTTTCCGAAGATGATTGTAGGCCGCAGCTGTTTTCCTCTCTGGTCTCGGCCAATGAGATTATCAAGTTCCTAGAGCCCGTGTTCGATGATATTAATACAGGATACCCATTCCTTTCTTGGCCATTGTTTATCGAAAACCTGTCACACTTGGATCAGACAAAGAATCCAGCATGGCGAGCACTGCTTAACTCCGTCATGGCAATAGGAATGCTTTTTCGACCAGCCGACTCTGATTTCGTAAGCTCTGCAAGACATGCGTGGGCCAAATTCAATAATGCTTATGCACTACTGCCCCAGCTGATTACGCTAGATCCAGACATTCTAGTGATTGAGGCCATATTGTCGATGGCAATATTCATGAAGATGAGCACTGATACACGCACAGCAGCACAACTTGTCTCTTCGGCGGTTAAGATGTACCAAATGGCTGCGTTGCAGAATGATCCATCACGTACACTGGGTACGAGTGACTCCAGGTATCGCCGAGCGTTCTGGACCGCGTATATCCTCGATACGGAAGTCAACACCCTGTGCGGCCTGCCACCCGCTATAGACGACGATGAATTCGGTGTGGTAGCCGACAGACGGGTAATGAAAGTTCACATGCAAGACTTGTCGCCAGTATTGCAGATCAGATCGGAGATTGCGATCATGGAATCTATAATATACAAGCGATTATATCAGCGAAAAGCCCTTGGACAGTTAGACAGCGAGCTTGTACTCACCATAGTCGAACTTGACTGGGGACTTGGTTACTGGCCGAGGAGCGTATCGTCGGAGCTCAGGCCTGATCTTGACAATCCTGCAGCCCAGCCAAATCCTGACATAGAGACCTTAACGCTTCACTTCGCGTATTACCACTGTGTAAGCCTGGTTCACTGGGCAGCTAGACGTCACGGATTAAGGCAGAATGTATCGCACTTGACACTGCCTAACCCAATTGATAATGTGCGAATAGTATCATCTATAGAGAAGAGTAAGAAAGCAGCTCGAGCGACTTTGAGCCTGTTACGAGCTTTACCTCCACGACAATTCGTGGATCTTTGGTAAGCACAATCGATGCCCTAATGCTCTCCTATCTGATTATGGTCTGAATTGACAGGCCTGATTAGGCGTATCTTGTGCTACACAATTTCCGCGACTATCATTTTACTTACAGGTGTGCTAGAGGACCCTCTGTCCGCATATGCAAGGTCGGACGTTTGGACTATAAGATCATTTCGGCAATTTATCGAACGGGTGATTCGGGAGAATGGATACGATCTGCACCGGGTCTTGCAAGGCTGTTTGCAAATAGAAGAATTGGCACAAATCTCCGTCGACGAGGCGGAGGCTACGTTGGCAGCTGAAGGTACAGAAGGAACAGAAGAGCGCACTGTGACAGGGCCATGGAATGATGTGCTAAGTAGACAAGCCCAGGTAGGTCGCTGGATCGGATAACATAAGATCTTCTCAACAGGGGCGAAACAGTAGCTTACCGTTCGGCAGACACTCAGGGAAGCTCTAGAATCTTCCATTCACCCAGTGTACATGGCTCAAGGCCTGATGACGAACATGCAGAACCGCGATAGCGCCGCCACCCGGGTCTTCTCTGAGGTTTTGGGCATTTCTAAGAAAGATGACAAACAGTCTGAGTTGTTTGCCCCAGAATGTTTACGGCCGGAAATAAATGGATTTACTTTCGAGTTGATAGCGGAAGGTTCTAATCATTGAATCGCTTTGTTGTTTTGAACGTCGGCGACACGCACCCGGTTTAGTCATGAGCGAAGAAGCCAATAAATATCTAGGAATTCCGGTGTTAAGATTCGCATAAGTAAAAAAATAAATAGACAACTAGTCTAGAGAATAATGAGTACACCTCCGCGATCAAGCGGGTCTATTAGCATTGTCTTATCATTACTGGTGGCGAGATTTTTATGATTTCTATAAAGTATGATCTGGTGAAGTTAGCAATTTCTACCGATTGTCTAAATTTCCCGTCGTTTATTCGCAAGAATATTCCATACCGCCGATTACTCTAGGTGGAACATGACATGCTCCTGTTAGCAAATATCTCCGTTGTCAGTGTGTGCAGGACCCCACATACGGAGTGGCGCACACACAAATATAAACTATTAAGCTACTTCTCTAAGCTTCCATGTTGCGTCCGCGGCCGATGACATACCGTCTGTGGCGATGAAGGCTGCAACGGCGACCCAATCTACGTCCGAAGCCGCGTTGAGAGATGGGAGTGAACTCTCTAAAGTAGCCGAAGCTGTAAACTCATGTCGCAATGGCCACCAATTGGATAGCCGGTTCCCGGATAGCCTACCCGTTGCTGCTTAGGAGATGGCCAGCATTCGGGAAAACTGCAAGACTTGCTGCCTATACCCGCTCTTGTTGATCTCAGGCTTGTTATCATTACACGAGCTACTTCTTACTAAAATCTTACAGTTTCTAGGTCATAGCTGATATGATGAGGAGATATCTTAGTCGCATATAACCTCGAGTGCTACCATTTATGAAACCTTTGCAATCATCTGGCTTGACGAACACCTTAAGTTCTGTTTATTCTCTCACCCTTCTAAGTCAAGAATATGCACAGCGACACAAACACAAAAAGAATGGCTGCTGAAGATCCCAAATACGACCGAAGGTACGTGAGGTGCTTTTTTCTAGTCTAGGCAGACGAAAACAGCATAAGGATTTCCATTCGCAAAACAGGAAGAGGGAAAAACAAACTATACATTTTTGCTTATGTGAGAGAAGCAAAATTAACTTAATGTCACCCAGCCGGCCTCTCCCGTCTCTCACACCCGCATACCAGTACAAGCTAGCCAACTGCCCCGGGAAGACGATCCTCAGCATGATAGTGAGCTTCCCACCGAACGCCTCAACGCCACCTCACCGCCACGGCGGCGCGTCTGTATCCGCCTACGTGCTCGAGGGGATGCTCCTGAACAAGATGAACGACGAGCCGACGCAGGTCTTCGGAGCCGGTGGCACGTGGTACGAAGCGCCCGGGTGCCACCACAAGATCAGCGACAACTACAGCAAGACGGAGCCCGCTAAGCTGCTGGCGACCTTTGTCATCGATACGCAGGTGCTCGAGGAGCAGGGCATGGCAGCGCTGGTGCAGGTTGATGAAGAGTATAAGGATGTCAAGCTCGGGGCGTGACTTGACTGCTACCTAGAGGGCTTTTCGGGGGGTGCTCAGGCAATAGCTCTCTCTTGTTCTACTAGACCCCGGAGCATAAACGCAAGAAGATTCGCCTGTTTACACAAATCTCACTCTATTTCTACATGCATGACAATATTTCATTGCAGATGGCCAAGTCGTACCTTAACACAAACCACTCCTCAGGAGCGGAGTTGACGTAACCGAAGATCTGACTGCATCACGGCATTCGATCCACTGGCAGCAAATAACTAGCCATGGATCTATGGAAGATTTTCTGACTGCTAAAATATAGAGCTGCTGGTTTCCCCTCGTACGAAGACAACATACCGCATAGGCATATATTTTTCTGGGTCATGTAGGCTTACCGATCAGACCCATACCAGTATTCACAAGCCTGGAGTTGTGGTCGATACAGTCGTCTGGGCCTTCGGCAGCTCCAGAGCGACGGCTCATATCATCCACTTGAAACTTCACCGACCAGACTTTGGCTAACAAGCAATAGACACAGGTCCCAAGTACCCAAGCTTAATTACCACTTGGGCAAGCTTCGTAATCCTTCTGGCCGAGAAGTGCTAGTGAAAAATAACGCAATATAAGTCTCAATCTTTCAGGATCTCCTCCTTTCGTGGGATGTGGGCAGCTTCGATAGTTACTATCATATCATGCTTCATCGGGATTACGTGCTATGAGCACGTGGTGAGTGGGGAATGAGTACAGCCGGACAAGACTACAGATCATCGAGAAACCACCGTAAAATCGGGATGTAACACACAGCTGAGACCCAGTGGCGTGACTGAAGATATCGACAAACTCAATCGACTTATTAGTCTTTTATACATCTTACAGGTGAGCCATAACGGCACGAGGAAGAACATGAGAAGTTTAAGCGCATTTTCGTCCAATAGTTAGCCATGACCACCTCATTCGACGTAATCCCAACCATCGACCTCTCACTAGCCAACGACACCTCCACACTTCCGCAACTTCTCCAGGCCCTCCGCCACGCTCTCATCAACGTCGGTTTTCTGTACGTATCGAACCATGGAGTCCCGCCGTCCGTGATCGCGGACCTCGTGGCCGCAATGCCAGAGCTGTTCACTCTCGGAGCCGACGCTAAGCGTGCCGTGGCCTTCGAGAACTCGCCGCATTTCCTCGGGTACAGCGGCGTCGGCAGCGAGACCACGGGCGGCAAGGCCGACCTGAGGGAGCAGTTCGAGTTCGCGACGGAGCTGAGCGCGACGTGGCGGGAGGGGTTGCCGCTGTACGAGCGCCTGCGGGGTCCGAATCAGGTTCGCGAGCCCACCCTTTTCGTTCATCCGTCCGCTCATTCACCGGGCAGTTCTCTCATTGGTACTAGATTGCGCTCATGACAAGTTTTCATCCAACGTGAGCCTTTCCTAGATCACCCTTACTCACTGCGTCACAGTGGCCCGATAACAACGCGAAGCTGCGTTGCGTGATCGAGCGTTATCTATCCGAGCTTACACAGCTAGGGCTACGATTCCTCGACCTTGTGGCTCAGGCCCTCTCGCTGCCAGATGGGACATTCCGGTCCTTCCTCTCAGACCAGCACCGGCTCAAATTGGTGCATTATCCTAAGTCTTCGAGCCCCTCTTCCAACCAAGGCGTAGGTCCGCACAAGGACTCATCGGGCTGGTGGACATTCCTTCTACAGGCCTCGCCACCTGAGGTGAAAGGCCTACAAGTACTCAACAAAACGGGGGACTGGGTCGACGTCCCCGTAGTACCAGGCACCTTCGTAGTCAATATTGGACAGGCATTTGAGGTCGTTACGGGCGGTGTCTGCAAGGCGACGACGCACCGCGTGCTCGCTGGGCAGCGCGAGCGGTTCAGCGTGCCGTTCTTCCAGGGCGTTAGGAGAGACCTGACGAAGGCCGAGGCTGTTAGCGCCCTGAAAGAGTATTTCACGGGCAGCATAGGAGGAGAGTCTGCCGAGGGCAGTGAAGTCGATTCGGCGTTCCTGAGGGGTAAATACGATACCTGGGGCGAGTCACAGCTACGAACTAAAATCCGCAGCCATCGCGAAAACGGGAGAAAGTTTTACGACGAGGTATACGAGAAATACATCAATGATGATGCCTCTTGATCCGTAAGATCTTCGTCACTGGAAAGAGGCATAAGAGCTGCTGGATAGGATATCTGCATAAAAGAACAGCCAGATAGCACAGCGTATTCAAGGGCAATAATGGCCAATAACCTATTTGGCCATTTTGTCGAGGTTTCGTAAATTGAGAACTTGAACTCGACTTTTTAGTAAAAACAAACCGTTAAAATCCGTTTTAAGGTCAGAATCGCAACTATCAGTAGCTAAACAACAGGAACGGGATATATTTCAACTCGAAATAACAACTGATCCCAACCTTCACCTATCTACTAAGATAGCATGAACCAGGCGGCCATTGCCCTAATAACACTGAATAAAACGACCATGATAGTTGCTCCAACTTTATTAAAGAGTCCAGTGAGGAAGTCTACTGAGCTCCTAGAACTATGGCCACCAACAGGTAGTTCTACACGCATGATGCACAACAAATAACACAATTTTTAGGATAACCTCTAGATGGGTGAAAAGGAGCACCCCCTTTCGGGACGAACAGCACAATGCAACATTCACCATCATCTGTAGCCTTCGGCATTCGAAGAGCCGTCTGCTAAGGCCATAAATGTCAACAAGGAGGTTTTAAATTGGGCGTTATAGGTTCTTGATACTATCAATTGGCTTCTCGATGTCAGAGAGCGCTAAGAACGACCAGCCTCTTTTGATTTCTTTCCCCCCATTATATGCTTGTCTTCATTTATCATTTCCTAGAAAGAGCAATACCAACGCTGCGTGAATACTTTACGGAATATATGTAGGCTCTAGCAGTATGTATGCCTAAGCCAATAAACATCAATATGGTAGCCAAGTGGACATCTAAATACAATTTTATCACAAACATCGCTATTTTTTATCCTGTTATAATGGTCTTGATGTATGCTACAGTGACAGGAAAAGTTACTTATCTTGCATGCCTTTCACCAGATGCGCTTAAATATTTGATAGTGAGTAAGCACTAGACACTTACGCTGTCTCTTATTGGGTATATCCATGTTCGTGAGTATTATACAGACTATCAATCGTACAATGCAGGATACTGTATTCCCAACACAGTGTACATTCAAAAGTATAGCTCCCCAAATGTTTCATATGCTTATACAGCAACCATGTGAGCTTGCCAAGGCATCCATTTCCTGCAAGACTGAGGCCTGTGGTTCAAATGACAATGTATCTTTCTGCGGGCCTCAAGCTCCGAGTATGTTATTATCGTTTAGGGCAGGCCTCTCTTATGACAGCTGTTAGACTCTGGGCAGCTTAGGTTCTCTACCGCGGCCTATACTTGATAGAAATACGCTTGGCGCCATAGAATAATGCAGTGCTTGAGGCGAAGAAATCAAACGCCGTCGATCCGCGCTAAATACCAAGCATAGTATGTGCCAGAGCGCCACGGCCAAAATATATGCCATTTCAACGCCACGATTAGCCGAAATTTAGGGACGCTGTCTATCCTGCCTGCAGAGCCACTTTGGCATTCATGATATAGCACACAGTCATAGCTCAGTGCTATTGATGAAAATCCTTCGACAGAAGGTGAGATGACGTTGGAGGTATAGACTTTCCACTAATACCTTCATGTGTTTTTTAATCTTACTCCTCGCCGATGCGGGAATCTCCTTTTCGTGCTGTATCTAGCAAATACATCAATTGGATGATCGAAATTAACAGATCTTTCGGAAGCCCTCTACACCAAGCACTGGTACCTCGACATCGTAGAGGCCAAGCACACCTTCGTCACGTCTCCGCTCAACGAAGCTATTGCATTCAGCAACAACTAGACTCCATTCTGCCAAAGCTCGTCCAGCATATTTGACGCTTGTGGCAAACGAGCCTTTCGGTTGAACGGGGTTAACAAGATTCTCTTTGTTAAGGCTGGCTGCATTGCGCAAGGGTACTTCGTCTTCGTAAAGATCTATGGAGCTTGGTTGTCCAATACTGCTCCGTCGGTCCAGTGCCATAGAGACATTACTCGGCGAAGTGGGTACCGATTCTGGAGACTCAGCATTCTTTGCGGAGTCCACTAGGCCTGGAAGGGGACTCCCAGAGATAGCTCGTGTCGGCGCAGGCAGACCCGCGGTAGGCGGTGGATTCCCAGTGTGTCCTTTCACGGCAACCCAAGATTGTGCAGGGTTCGGGAGGCGTGGGCGAGTGAGCACTCGATTGGGGGGAGGCATCGTGCCCGCATTATTCCACGAAAGCATAAACTTGAAGACATATTGGGTGGCTTCATAAGTGGGCGAGGAGCCAATGCTGTCGGTATCCGAACCAGTAGGGCTAACGACTCCAGTCGATAATTTTGGCGGAGGGGCCGGGGTCGTTCTTGACGCTGCCGTGTCCCGCCGCAAAGTCTCAAGATCATTAGGAACAGTTGGGTTGGCAGTAAATGAAAATACTTTGCCAAGAAGGCTCCACCTCTTTTTGGCAGTGCTAACTTCTGGAGTAAAGGTGTTCATAGAGTCAAAATCCGTTGCTGGGCCAGCCATTGTGTCCTGGCTTGATGAGACAGGCGAAGTGTCAAAGCCTGCTATCAGACCAGGTTGGATGGTGGGAAGCTCCGTCCGGATAATCATGAACCGCTTTCCTGGAGTTGGGAATGAAGGTGCTGTGGATGGCGGGAATTTCCCTTCCCGTTCAGCATGTTGTTTAAGCCAAAGATAATGACTCCAAACTGTCTTCAGCCTATTGAATACGACAAGAAAAATCTTCCTATAAAAGTTTAGCATAAGTCTGTGGACGTTGTCTCTATCTATCTACTTACGTATCGAATTCGCTAGTACTGCCGGCATCTCTACAAATTCGCCAACACAATAGTCGCATGAAGTAGGCACGGACCATGGGGCACCAATTGTTGAAGAGCTTGTCAAAAGTCATCTCGGTGAGTAACCAGTCCAGACAAGCACTCTCTTTTCGACTCTGGTCGCTTGCGATTGTCTCCCAGATCGAATATACCAGTGAAAGAACGCGGATTTCTGACATTGAATTGTTAGATTCGAGTATCTTCTTACAGACCTCGAACCAGAAAGACCAGTCGACATAAACTAGTTCCGAAGTGGAAATATCGATGAAGTTGCTATAAACCACTAGCGATTCCTCGAGAAAGTCACAAATCGTAAAGCAAGCACTGTGATCAAATTGAGACGTGCGTTTAGCTGCAGCCTTCATTACAGCCATGAAAGACTCGGCAAAAGTGTAGCGGGCAATCGTAAACGATGCAGAGGCGTTAGAGAGCATATCTTTCAACAAGATAATAAGCCTGTTCTCAGTCATTCCTTTCAAAATATTGCTGTTGCTTGGTGCCATATGTAATGCCATAGCCGATGCATCAACCCCATGAAGAGCGTCTGAAAGCGGTGGTACAGCCATGGCCTCAACAGCTGCTTGGCGATGTATGGTAGAGTCGAGAATCGAGAGAAGTTGGGCATTGACGAGCACAAATCCCGGCGCACGGGCCTTCTCAAATAGAGGCAAGCCTACAGGCATGAAGCCTTCTGCTAGAATGAAATAGTATTTGCAGAAAATAAAGAATAAGTCGCTATCGCGACCATTCCATCTTGCTACCCAAGGTCCGTTCCAAGAGATCTTCGTCGACGCTAAAGGAGGTTGCGCAGCCTTTCGAAGAGTGTCGGACATCGCCTTCACTGAGGTCCAGCCGAGGTTGTTTAGACTGGGAGGGAAAAGAGCCACGATATCATCGCTTTCGCCTTTACTCCGTCGAGGAAGCTCAAATTCATCTGCCATTCGCCGCAAAAAGTCCGGAGATAAGGTCCATAATCGGACAAGTACATCTGCGATTCCAGGGGCAAAAAAGAAAGCATAAGCGCACGCTTTGCCGGCGAAGTTGACCAGGCTATTTGGAGCATGCCTGAGAGACATTTTCTCCACAACGATAGCCATTTGAGATACCAAGTTAGCGGTGAACATGTTTCTAACATTATGTCCCGTAGACTCAGCAAGATACGCGGAATCTGTGGAATGAACAGAACTCGTTGATTCATTTGAGGCAGCTTGTGATCTCTGACTGACAAGTTCTTGAGGGTTTCGATCGACTAATGGGCGGAATGTTGGTGTGCTCTGTCGCCATTCAGGACGCATCATGATGGTGCTCACCGCATCAAGCAAAATCGGTCGATCAACTCCTGGAACAGGTGGGTGGGTTTGTACGTGAAGCAAATCGAGAAGACCCGTCCACCATTTGTTTAAAATGACAGCCCTTCGCTCTAAATCCTCATGGTGAAGGTTTACGTTGGATGGGTGAGAAGCATAGTTCCGTAGAAAGGGTACAAGAACGCTACGAACCAAGTTCATCTTCAATGCTGTCGTCTTTGTCTGGAACCTCTGAAAATCTGCCTCGAGACTCTTGAATGTGGACCATAGTGGATCTCGAGCATTCGAGGTCTTTCCCCCATATCCAACGTCCTCGGGAAAAGTGCTGTTGCTTGTTTCGGAGGCGTGCGACTTGCGCGTATCGGTTGAAGGTGGCGCGAGGCTCGTTGTCGAAGAAGCTGGGCTGTCTAGGTCAATTGGCACCTTACCCTTTACCAGAGCAGTTTGAGGCCGAGATTTGATTTTATTCAAGTAATTACCAATCTTGCCCATGGACTCATTGGACCGGCTACTTTCACTAGAAGAGGACGAAGAACGAGTTCTCGAGCCTTTCCTGAGCTTCATAATCGAGCTGTTACTGGGGGCGCGTTCACGGCCTGGTCGATCCTCAGCCTTTTTGGTTACTTCTTCATGTCTAGTATTGGGCGACGGAGATCGCGAAGTTGAGATCCAGGAGCGTTTTGCGTAAGATGCAAACGAATCCGAAACATTTCTCGAACTGTCCTGCGAGATCGAATTTGGGGTCAGAGCTCCATTATCCTCTCTTACACCGGCCATCTCTTCATTCGTGGCTCGAGCTAAGGACCCTAGGTCTGGCGTGGACCTGGACGATGGCATCCAAGACTGTGGACGGCTTAACATCATAGACCTCCTCTTGCCCATTCTTTCAGTCCCGGGCCGTGAGCCCACTGAAGAATGGCGGCTGAAAACAATTGCAGATTTCTCATTGGTATGCTCTATTGGCGGTTCGGGAACGAATGTCAAATTAGTGCTGAAATCAGCGTCGAAATCGATGGCTGGTACGGCGTAGGCGGGCAGGTTGGGCAAGCTCTTGTTGCTCCACGAACGAGTGTGCGATGATGAGACGGATCGGACGTTGGTAGTAGAAGGCGGATCTAGTTCGGGGGAAGGGTGCGAAGAGGGTGAGCGGAATGACTGTGTTGACTCGACGGCTGGTGAAACCGTCACAGTCAGAGTCGGCCCAGTCATCTCATGGCCGGGGTAGGTATGCTGTAGAAAAGTGTGCTGGTACGTACAAGACGGGGAGGGCTAACACCACCAACAGTCCGGCAGGGCTTGCCAGGGGAGACCAGTCCGACGCAGAACAATGGGTGGCAGGCAGTGAGTGCGAAGGGAGATCGTTTGGGCTAGTGTTTTCGGTTTATTGTGAGGAACCGTTTCAAGGTTGGATCCATCAATGTTAGTATTAATATCACTTAACCTTTAGACAGTTGTGACAAGGTTAGATGCTGCAGCAACCCTCGTTTCCCCGCCTGGCAGGGTAATCTGCACGTTGGTGCCTTGGGCCGGCTGGTGCAGAAGGTTGGAAGCCTGTTTCTATTCTCTTGAAACGAATTCTCGAGTGAACTGAGCATTCCGGGATAATGCCGGCCGAAATGATTGAAGGAAGAAAGTTGAATGAGTGTGCTGTGGGCCGAAGAGAAAGAAGCTAACCTAGATCTTTTAACATATGCTCGTTAGTGAAGTTGGGTATTTCTGGTGTTTCGAGGGGCCCGCTAAATTGAACTACCCCCTGCCTGCTGGAACCATCAAAGGTACAGTACAGTACCTGATAGTCCAGGGCAGCGCTAGGCACAATATATGCGAGCCTGCGCCGAGCCCACCGGTTACTTTATCAGTGGGTTCTCCTAGTGGATAATTAATATCTGGACTGCACTCTATGCGTAGACCCTGTGCTGCGCTTTTGGGTACGTAAATTGTATGTACGTCAGTATTCGTAACTTCGAACTCAACACCGATAACCGGCAATGAATAGAAATGATGAGCAAACTGCAAATCAGAAATTTGATCCACGGGAGTCCCTGTAATATATGACAATAATCATCACTACACTTTACATCGGCTGAGTACTTCGCGATTAGGGATGAACCTCTCATGCAGTATTCAATGAATTCTTGGATCACCAGCCACTGTACATACTTGCCGGCGCTTATGCAGAGAAGCGTTTCAGCCACTCCAACTGTGCACGTTACGACGTTGCTTTCAGACTCGTTATCTACTTACACGAAATAGTTTGATGAGACTTCTACGTAATAACAAACTAGAAGCCTTCTGCTAACCTTGGGCGATACAAAGAGTAGGCTGTACATAAACGTAATGTACATAAAAGGAGAGAAAGCTGGATGATGTTGATCGACAGATGACTTACGTCGGCAGTAGATCAACATACATAGGCGACGTAACAAAGAAAGAACAGTGCTAATCCGATGATTAGCCTCTCGTAAGCTACTATCGTAAGCAATGACAAAATAGGGAAGAACAAGCTGCGAGGTATCATCAGAATGAAGGGAGGAAGTGCTACGTATGGCTACTAGGTGAAGGCCTTGACGGGTCATACACTACAGATCCACGATGCCACTTACATGAGAGCCAATACCGGTCCAAACGCTCACGTAGTGTCTATTTCACCACCGGACACCAGCAAAGGCAAGTAATAACGATCATAGTACGGTCTATAATCGATGATAGCAGAGGGCACGGCTTCTGCTCGGACAGTGGCGTGCATAGCGTGTAGATGTCGTCCGAGCGATTGCCTCACATATCTGAAGTGGCTCAGAGAAATATATTGCGACTTTTCCTTCTCGACGTTTGTCTCGCAACACGTATAGTGCATACAAATAGATCGGAGCTCTGTATGCAACTACAGATGTGTATCGTTTCAACGCCGCAGCTGAACGCAAGCCTTCTAGCTTGTCCAATTATTGCGGTCCCACGACGACCAGCCACGCCCCATTGGACGATGATTCATTCTAGTTACGGTAGTACATCAGTGTTACCGCTTGTCCGTCTCGAGTGGAATCAGAATAATATTTGACAAGTCAAAACTTGAAAATGCATAAACCGGGACGATCGCTGAGCGAGCCTATCTCGACTATCGCTTCGCTGAAACATGCAGTAGAGTACCCTTCTATGTCTACGGTGAAATGTTTGGCTCCGTTATCAGGTACTTTGCTAACAGCAGTCGCACCGCAGAAGCACCATGTTTCATTGAGATATTATCTCGCTCTTCTGAACGATCGAGGAATGAACGACTCCTGAAGTTGCTGTAACTCTTTATTTGCATTTTTGAATAGGAAGGATTAGATACGCTAAATGAAGGGTTGCTCGATTCGGATAGATATTGTCAACGAACAATTTTCGACAGAAGAGCATCGGGAAAGGAATGGGAATCTCGCAAATCCATGTACTAAGTAGAGTAGGTAGTGTACAAGAAGCGGGCCGAGGAGAGCTAAGCAAGGTTCATAGATTGCCATTGCCCCAGAAAGGAAAGCCTAGCGTCGTTAGTGCTATAATGATGTCCAACTGGGAAAAGCCAGAGCGGTTCTCAGGGGTCTTGTCACCTGTGAGAGACTTTCTACGCGACATGTGCGTCATTAGCAACATGAACACATTACGTGGTTGATATCTGGCAGGTCTGTCTACCTTAGCGTGTAAAAGTTAACTGGGCTTTACTAACTGAGATAGAAGTCGAGATATCTATTATAATGAGTTGGATCGAGATAGATGACCAAGACTTCAAAACAATACATACATAAGTATACTGTATCTACTTGTTAACTTGGAGTCCCGCCGGGGCTCTGCCCAGCTTCATTCAGCTCACCACACTAACCATATGCGGGGCAATGCAGTCTCGGAACCACTCAGGCAAAGTCTTGCAACCGCTCATCATCAACAATTTTGGTAGCTGAAGAGCTATTGCAACGTAATCTCATGGTCTGGCCAGGCCTATCAGGGATGTCCGCTCACCTGACTACTGCAGTGAGCTAGAATAAAGTAACGGTAAGTACCTTGAGTACATAGCTGTCGAGGCTGTCTCTTCGTAGACCTATGGACGATACTATGCATAGCAGCCTGAGTATTGAATGAGCCAAGAAAGGACTGTTCTATTGTAAATCCGTTCACAGTAGTAAACGTACATAAAAAATTACTTAGGTATCGTACTGCTCTGTTGGCTTAGTCCACGCTGGTATAATCAGGCCTAACAGCAATTATTCGGCCCTCCATAACATAACCTATAAGAAATAATCGCGACTCGTGATTAGGCACTAACAGCTGATATCCGTATCATAGAGTAGCGATAGTGATTCCATTTTATGCTCTTACAAGAATTTGAAACATATTCAGTAGATTTCGGTAATGCCAGGTAAGGCCCAGGATCTGCCACAAGGGAATAAAAGTGCATTGAGCTCTAGGGAGGGTAATATGAAACAGTGTAGACCATAAAGTAGCTATGAGAGAGAAGCTAGGCAAGATGTGCTTTCTGTTATTCATTGACTCCAAAGAGCCGCTTGGTCATCTCCCTGCCTTCACGGCAAAACCCCGTAAGGTTTATATTCTAGTTCCGGAGCTGACCCGGCCCTTCGGAAGCACCCCGCTTTTCGACTTTTCGGCTCCTCCGATGAGGTAAGGTTACAGGGGCCGAGGTTGAGTCATAGGGAACTAGGAGTTTGTATGAATCTACGTTACCAATACTGACTGCCGAACTTCTGACATAGAGTTCATTTCTCACTGCTAAGGCCGTATAATACCCAACATATCCACAGAGTGTTATACGCCCACCCCTTGCTGCTGTAGCCAAATAACACTAGGATATCGAAATCGTCTCCTTGCTATAAGGTAGTAAAGAAGAGACCAATCTACAGCCTGTTACACGCATACATAGCGAAAGCGGCAGCTAAAGCCCAGAAACAAAGCAGTATGGCTTCTCAGAGCGGAAACATTGGCAGCGGTAGCCTCTCGGACGTGAACTCGGCAGCACTGGGGGCGAAGTTCCCTGAGATTACACTTCCGGACGGCAGCAAAGTGCAGACGGGGACTGTCGGGTAAGGCCATATCTATTTCGCAACTGTCTACAATAGATCTACTTCAGTTCACGCGAGAATAACCCCCCCTCCCTCTAGATACAGAAAGGAATCTTCGCCTTCTTTTTACTGTCTTCCTATTTTCACTAACCCATCTCCTTTTCCCACCCTTCCCTCTACTTGCACTAACTGTAGTGCTCAATATCAGAGCCCTCCTGGTCAACATCCGGACATACAATGCAGCCCACACAGCCCGTAATACATCCAGGACGCAGGCGCTAGAGGCCAGCTTCAAAACCGCACTGCCGCTGCTGGACAAAGTTGGGCTCTTTGATCTTTTCACGCCAGAGGAGTGGATCCAGGGCGACAACGAGGGTCGGAAGGTGGTTGGGCGGCTCTATCGGGAGTTCAAGGATGCTCAATAGTAGTACTAGTAAGAGTGTATAAACGTAGGATGCGGAAAGAGAAATTGGCCAAAGACGAACCTATGTTACTAGCAAAGAGAAAGAACCAACGAAGAGTTGGTGCGTGAGCGAGACTCTATAGAGACATGCTCTTGTCGCGTGAAGGCATATGCCTTTCAAGTCATAAAATGATAGACATTCATGAATGTAGATATACAGCAGAAACGAGACTCTACTTAAGGGCGCTGTCTTTTTGTAAGATAAGGTTGTAGTATTAAACGACTCCCAACTTCTCTACGAAGACTAATGATAGGTATCTCCTAAAGTATTAATACTGCAAGGACTCATAGTAAGATAGGTCGTGCGATGAATTACTTCTTTTGCCGCTTCTGATTATCATCATCGTTCGCTATCTCGCCGCCTCCGTCCAGGTCACGATTCCGCTTCAGGCCCTTCATCTTCCTTGTTTGCAGCTCACTTAGATCCTGCTTGCCCATATGAATTCTGCCAATCTTGTCACCCATGATGTCGGTTGAAACGTTCTTTTTAGTCTTCTCTTCGCCTGCCTTAGCTTTCTTCATAGCTTCCTTCCAGGTTGCATCATCCGGCTGTTGACTGCGGCCGATGCGGAAGTCTATCCTCTGTAACACCAAAATTAGTCATATCACACTTGTACAAAATGGGCCGCTTGGAACTTCTGCTCTGGGTATTTGGAGATTGAAAACCCCGTTTTTCAGCGCAGTTACCACAACTTGACAGTTGCGTGGTCCTGGAGATCGAGAAGGAAGAACGAAAAAAAAGGAAAAACAGCGGCTTACCGGACCCATTTCCTCTAATTCGATCCGCGGTAGCCGCTGCCCGCTCCTTTTAGTTTCGAGAAGGTATAGGCGGAAGTGAACAGTTGGCTTAACATCATCACCGGCCGGCTCGTCCGCTGCCACCGATATCATGTATTGTAGTCCCTCGACATCGATCTTGTCACTACTAGTATCGCCCTTGAACATATCAATCAAAATGCTCTTAAGTATTGTGTATTCGTTAGCCACGGGACTATCCCAGGCAGTCCCAGAGAACAACATCATAGGTCTTAGGCCAACGGCAAATTTGCGAGACTTGAATTGGGATAACGTCCGAAAAGTCTCTGGTATTATGTAAAGCTCTATCATATCGAGCACCTGGCTTGCGGCAAACGTTCGCGCGAATGTGAGGGCGTGGGGACGCTTCTTGGAACTAGACCCGAACACTAGTAGACTCGTATCGTTCTTTTCGGAAAAGAAGACTAGTGACGCGGGATCCTCGAATGGGTGGATGTCGTTCTTCTTGGTGAATTTCTTTGCCAGTCTGCCACACCAGCGTCAATTGGGCCGGTGACTGGGACATTCGAAACGCAGCTTAGAGTATCACTTACGGTTGCCTAAGAGAGTGGAGGTCCGCCAAAGCATCCTGTACAATTTGACTGCATGTTGTGCCACGACTAGGAAATTTTGTCAGATTTTCCGTGCAGGCGCGACAAGATTAAGTACATACAGAAAGAGGGTCGATTTAGGATTCTCGATTATCTTGGGCGCCTTCTTCTCAAGAGCTCTCTTGCTCCTGGCATTCTTGGGCTTTCTGCAGTAGTGTCGCGTCAGTAAATCTGATCCGATAACAGTATGAGAATAGAAGACAGACGATTTCACATACATCTCTCGCAGCATCGTTGATGATTCGTTGTGTACTAAGTTCAGTGGATCAGCAGAAGATGATGAGGGTGTCCTCTACAGATGGCAATTATATCACAGCTGCTGCGCTTCAATTGACCACGTTCGGCGCTGAAGGATAGACACTGCTAAAATATTTCGAAGTGGGGAGGTTTTTTTGCCGGCAAAATCCATGCGAAGTTCTGCGTTAGGAGTACTAATCACATATAGGCGGTGAAGACCCCTCGTATCTCTATTTCTCAATGGAAATCCACCGGGCCAATACAGGGCTAATGCAGCTGTCGCTAGCTGCCAGCCAATCAGGGTATCGATAAGCACGTACCGAAGTATTGGCAGGCGGTGTGGAGAATGCGTATAGTTGAACCACACACTTAGCTGTCAAGACAGAAGCACACATATAATAAGTTAAGGCTCTACCATATTCAAGCCGAAATCTCACCGCAGTCATAGCGAAATAGGGCTCCAAAACTGCTCTTGTGATTATCAATGTTTACCTTTTTAGCTAATCAATCTTGTCAATTTTATTCTGCTTATCCTAAGCCAATTTGGTGCTGACTGTCTGAGGTACTACTGCTGTACTGCAACAAGACTAACCCTTTCAATTTAGCTCATGCTCACTGCTGCAGCCACACCTTCCACAACCTTAACGAAATCTAGGTACTGAACCACTTCTGTCAACAGCACACTCACGATGGATGTGTTGTAGGAAACTACGCTACTGAGGTAACACAGTCTTAGTAAGAATATAAGTATGGAATGGCCCAACCATTCACCTCATGCTTTGATTGAGGCAAATACAACGCTTTCTTAACGCAAAGTCACGAGCGCTCTCACGCCTAACCTTGGTACTGTTTCGTCAAATAAAAATGTTTGAGATGTTCGATGATACAGCGGGAACGCATATTATCTGACGGGTTTTCTATATGGGTCCACCACAACATTATTTCCGATATCTATCCATTTCCGAGTTCGGCTTCCAGGCGCGCTTCATAGCTTGGTCGGACTCCCATGCTTGCCAAAGTTCTCGTTTACTAGTACATACCTATACCGCGCTTTTCCTTCCTCCATGTCAAGGATGGCCTGGTTGGCTTCCTTGAGCGGCCGCTCTTGGATCCAAGCTTTAATCTTCTTGTCCGCCGCTAGCTGCAGCATCTCCTTGATTTCCCACGGGGCGCCAGTAGCACTTCCGCCAATTTTGAAACCGCCGGTGAGCAAGGTGAAGACGTTGATATTGGGAAACTCACCCCCATCAGGAGCGCTACCATCATGTCAGTTCATCTCCATAATACGGCGATGAGATGCGGTAGCAGGGTATGTCAACTTACCCTACTTGAATAAAGTCGCCTCCTACCTTGAGGAGCGCAAAATACTCGTTCAAAGGCATCTTCGCGTTGGAGACAGTGCTCACGATGAGGTCCAGAGTTCCCGCATGTTTCTTGTGCCAGCCCTCATCCTCGTCTGTCGCGATGTACTCGTCCGCACCCAACTTTAAAACATCTTCTCTCTTAGAGCTTTTCCTTGAGATACCCACCACCTTATCAGCACCCATAGCCTTAGCGAAGAGCACACCGAAGTGTCCAAGTCCACCCACGCCGATAATTCCCACGCTCTTCCCTGGACCGCACCCATTTCGTCTCAGCGGGGAATACATGGTGACACCACCGCACAGCATTGGTGCCGCATCTGCCGAGCTTAGCCCCTCAGGAATGGGAATAACGAATTGTTTGTTCGATCGGTTGTAGTTTGCATACCCGCCATAGGACTTGCCTTCGTCGTTGGGATAGAAAGAACCGTACGTGTTAACCAAGAGACGACGGCAGTACGTGTCATTGCCAGAGGAACATTCCGGGCAGTCGGGCTCCTGGCACGAACGGGATTGTGCGCCTACTCCAACCCGATCGCCCACCTTGACGTGCGTCACATTCTTGCCCACGCGCACCGCTTTACCGACAATTTCGTGTCCAACACAGCAAGCTAAATTCCGTCAGCATCTGCCTAGTTTGACGAAGGCGTTTACCACGAGCGCACATACGGTAGGGTGTTGGGCCCCAGCCAGAGCCCAGCACATGAAGATCGGAACCGCAAATACCGCAGTGAGAGATTTCAATATCAACATCATCCTCAGTCCACTTCTTGGGTTCAAAAGAACCCCACTCCATCTTCCCCTTCGCCGACTCCGGGCCATAGCCTAGCCAACCTTCGAATTTGATGTCCGCCATGATGAAAATGTAAATATGTAAGTGTTTATTGATGCAGCTGTTGATATGAAGTGAGATACAACACCAAACAGACAGGGCCAGCTAGAGATGGCCTCGCCATTTATATATGCCATCCATAGCGGAGTTAGACCCGCATATCTCCTCGTAACCTCCACTGGCATGGCGTGGTGCAGATTCTACTTGGAATGGTGGAGATGAGTCAAACCCTGTACTAGTTTTCACTACACGCCTACGTAGGAACTACAGCCATCTCGCAATGATGATTGGGTTGATCAAGCGGAGAGTTTTGCGACGTGCTGCGCTGCTGGGCTTCTTTAAGTCCGACATGGGAAGCTTAGCTTGGCAACCGTTCCTTGCTAAAGAATGCCTTAATGGGTCTTGCATATAGATGGAAGACTGGAAGACGGTAGAACAGGGGGTTCTAACCCGCAAGCGAGGTGCCTAGTAATTATCAATCAGTCTCACGCCACTCATGGACAACACTGACTCAAAAACCATTGTTCATTGCAGTGGTCACAGTCCCAAAAATGTCCCGACATACCCGAGAACGTATGTGGCTTTTGCGACCACCACAGCGCCAAACTTTTCATGCCGCTCGTACAAGAAGTCGATAGGTATACACTTAGAAGTTACCTACCTTTGAATAGCGTAAAGATGATGTTGAGACTCAGCGCTACAATACCCAACCAACCAACCAATGTCAACGAGGCGACTGGCATGTTCCAGTCATCGCTATGACGCAAATACTCGGAGCCCCGAGAGCCGAAGAACAGCACGAACCGTTGCCGAAACAAGCATTACTGGCGTCACAATTCGATACAATCCGCTAAGATGTCACTCGGATTTCGGTACTTGGTCGGTAGCAGACAAAGGCTTTGCATGGGTGGGATGGCAATGCATATTCGTTCTTATCATCGTGCAGGGTGCACATGCACCTGGCGTAATAAGCCGCCCTGACTGCCGGTCTGGCGGGCTAGTGGGGTTTTTACTAGCCATCAAACTCTTCCAATCTAATCGCCGTAACGTTAGAGCAAGTGCTTACGACGCCATGTGCTCTGACATGCGAGACAGGCACGACAGGTTACCCACCAATTGTTAACCAACTTTTAACACCGAAACTTTAAACATCTAGATTACTAAGGGCCTTAAACGCCGCTCTGCCGATGATCAATCAGCTTCGAGAAATTTATCTCCTTTATGTCCCTTATTTACGAACTCTCAAAGACAGCAAATGAGGACTAGCTCGCGGAATTAGGCCTTACATGCAGGAAAATTGCATTAAAACTTTTCACGGCTATAATTACTAGCTGTAAGGTAGTCTTCGATGCAATGGTGGGACGAGACCTGCAACCGCCGCATATGTATGATAGTGGGTTCATTAATTGTCGACGGAAAACTACTACCGGCAATACCGCCTCACCTCTCTATATGCGCCATCAAACCATCCTACCTCGTAGATGTACGAAGGGCGGTGATAATTATACAACTTCTATAGCGTGGCGCCGCTCGAGCATCGTAAGGGGTTGGCTGCTGGTGAAAGAATCCTGTAGCTTGCAAGACAACAGTCACACCTACGGAATCCCGAGTCCCAACGGTAAACGCCGGCGGATCGGGGCATATCAGTAACACGCTCTTCAGACTCTTCTTCGGACGAGAAAACATCGAGTATATTTGCACTTCGGAACATTGTATGAAAACTCAGGTCCTGCTGCAGAGTTGATCTACTTGACTCTCACCGCTGCTTTCATATTCGCATTTCTCTGAAAGCTGCAATGGCTTCCCTGACCACGCCATGCTATAACACTTGGCTTTGAGAATGAGTTTCCGGAAAAGGCCTTCATGCGTTTGTGGACAACTCTCAACCAACCTCAAGCCACGTGCAAAACCGTTAATCATGCAGGATTCCAGATGCATCTCTGTGCTTACATAATGTCGCGCCACCAGTGAACTTGTAAACTGGTAGTCAACACGTAACTGACGTGCAGTGGACTGGCTAGCAAGGCTTCCAATGCATGAAAATGCAACTTTTTCGCCCGTTTTATGGTTTTGAATATCTGTGGGGGAAGACCCATGCTTTCTCAGATATGAGACTTTCTCTGTCTTTCCAGCTTAGCTAGGCCACGGTAGCGTAATGCAACAAATTTCACACTAATCAAAGGATATGTCCAAGTTGATGATCTACATATATTGTCAAAATATCGGGAGGATAGAGGGCAGCAGATTCACTCGTAACAAAGTATAGTATTCCAGTCCAGACTATACGAGCCCCTGTAGTCAGGTGCTGCCACTTATGCAATAGATGGCTATCGATATATCCCCGCCGCTGGTATTTGGATGAGGATTCCTGTGGTGGGGTTTGCAAGATAAGACTTTACAGACCCTCGGTGGGCTTTCGGGCTTTTAGCTTATACTATTCACGCCGACTGGATAAGTCTCGCATCAAAGAATGCAGCTCCGCGCCGTAAGTGTGATTGGCCTAGTTTGCGGACTTGCAGCCGCCGCGCGGGCAGCTGTCATTCGCTTTGACTCGGTTGCACAGCAGCCTTTAGAGCCGCATCTCCAAGGGAGCCGGCAGCGGCCACTACTCTCCGGCTCGGCCGCGTCAAGCGGCTCTTCTTGGCGAACGTACGCCCAAGACGACCGAACATGCGTCGCGAACACGACACATTTCACCGGCCGGGTGCCAGTGACGCCAGAGAAAGAGCTGTTCTTCTGGTTTGCTGAGAGCCGTCGTGACCCCCTCCATGACCCCGTAATCCTATGGTTGAACGGTGGCCCAGCATCCAGCTCGTTACCAGGCTTCTTCCAGGAGATCGGGCCATGTACGCTTGGTAGCGATGGCATTGATAACGGCACGAGCACAACGACTATCAACCCGGATAGCTGGGTCAACTTTGCTAACGTGCTTGTACTGGACCAGCCGGCCGGCGCGGGGTTATCTACGGCTGCTGGAGACTCTGCGCCCATAACACTAGCAGAGGGCACGGTAGATTTCGCTACCTTCTTAGCAGAGTTTGTGGCAAAGTTTCCGCAGTACTTTCGCCACGGGTTTTACGTTGCTGGGGAATCCTTTGGCGGGAGATACGTGCCACGATATGTCTCTGACATTGTACTTCGACAGCTTGAAGGGGAACGCGATGCGCTACCCGTTCAGATAGACGGCGTAGTGCTTGTGGATGCGTATATTGATGGTATTACCCATTCCATCGGTCAATACGAAATGTTTTGTACAGATGAGTACCAGGATCTCCTGCGATTCAATGATACAGTTTGCAACTCAATGGCTGTCGCGATTCCCCGAGCAGAATATCTTCTACGTGTGTGCCAAGACACCCTAGATTCTCAAGACTGCATTATAGCTCAGCAATACGTGGAGGCTAACATTGAAATATACCTGCGAGCGGAAATAGCTGCGGGCAAGTTCAGCCCGTATGATCGTATGTAAACTTTTCCAATCCGAAGACGATGCGCAGGTAAACAGCAGTTCAGCTGACGAAATAACTATCGGATAGTGCGTCTCCCCTGCGAATTGCCTGATATGCACTGCATTCCGCCCTCTGAATTCTATACAGAGCCGTACCTAAATAGGCTTGAAATCCAGAAACTCCTGGGCTTCGATACACCGCGCGAGTACCGCTTTGCCAACTTTTCACTCAATGCGGTATGGTCGGAACAGCCCGAGGTGTTCATTCCGACGACGCAAAATGTATCCTGGCTGCTTGACGAAGGGAACATGCGGGTGTTAGTTTTCAACGGTGTCTACGACGCAATGATGTATGTCAAGCTCCCGAAATTTAACTCCCTCAGTTGCATGGCATACAACTACACATATTAACCCGGAACATTTTAGAACCACCTCCGGTATGTTTCGTGAGTTTGATGAGCTACCGTGGTCCCAGAATAGCATCTTCCGCAGGCAACCCAAAGTAGACTGGTACTGGACCAACTCTCAGGGAGCCATAATTCAAGGAGGAAAGATCAAAGGTGTTCCAAAGTTGCAGGCTGCTAGCGTTTATGATGCTGCACATATGAGCCCTGGGGACGCGAAGCCAGCTGTTGCTTCTTTAGTTCGGCAGTGGCTAAGCCAGGCAGATCATTTGTTATGGTGATGTTGTATATTTGTCAGGAAATTCCCAACACGATCTCGGTGAAAACGACGGAGCATTGGTTCTATACATGTTAAAGACGTTAAAATAGAAACAATACAGCTAATGAGCAACGTCGGAGAGCACATCTCACATCAAATTCGTGAATTTGTCTGTTAAGAAAACTAAATAATCTAACCGTGATATTGTCTAAGCTTGCGCTGTGACCACCTGCCCCTGTTCTATAAACCCTTTATTCCAGATTCATTTAAGCTGAAAAGAGAATTAAAACAAATAAAAAATTGTAGAGAATTAAGGATTGATATAGTAGATTATAATGTTGAAACTGTACGTGGCGTATAATTATGGGCTCTATGTGGGCGCCTCGAAAGCTGAAGTACTCTAGCTGGCCGTCTTGGTTGCTTTTGTCCTTAAGCGCATCATGAGGAATACTAGAGCATAAGAGGAGATGCAGAATAATGAAGTGATTCCAACCTGCCAGAGTTAATATCAGCTGATATAAGCAATCATAGATGAAACTTACATCTCTCCATTCGTAGTATCGTTCATTGAAGTTCAAACCTCGTAAATAGTCGGAACCAGTGCTGTACGGGCAATAGGAACATGTAGAAGTATTCGCCGCATCAGTAACATACCCTGAGTATTCTGACAGGAATTCCGCCATGTAATCGCCACATGTGGTGTTGGGAGGCAGCGGGATGGTAGTGAGTTCATTCGCATGGCACTGTACCCCAACGTCCCAACTGACTGGCACCAGGAGGCCACCAAGAAGGTAGTTAAACGGGTTGAGATAATATAGCCAGTATCGCCAAAAGGGAGTGATGTGGGAATAGGGGACAAAGACTCCGCAGAACTGAATCAGAGTCCCGACTATCAGGGGGTTGGCAAGTGCTGCAAAGTACGCGTTTGGACTATAAGCTGCAATGGCCTATGTATTGAAAGATTTAAATCAGTCAAAGTCAGCATGCGGATGAAGTCATATCTTACCTGGCCAATGGAAGTGTATAGAAACTCATATACTAAAATATCATATTATTATCGAAAGACCAACCCGCTTGGAAGAATAAAATGACTTACATATCATTTGCAAATAGACTTGACCAGAGACACTCGCCCGAACAGGAAATCCGGAAGTAAAGTACCAACTGACGAAATACAGAGTGGCACAAACGATCAAAATGAAAATTTCAGACAGAAGCTGCGCCGAAATGAAGGCAATCCAGCTGTATGTTTTTGACTTCTTCTCTCGGGTCTCAAAGACGTCGCGGTTGCTGATGAACAGCGGCTGGAGCTGGTTGATGCACCCCGGCGCGACGAAGAGGAAGTTGAAGACCGACATAAGGCGAAGCTGCACATCGAACGATCCGTTCCCGATCTTCCAGAATGTGAAGCCGGCAAACAGGCCGTTTGAAACATGGAGGCCGATCTTGTTCCATACGTAGTCTGGATTCCTCCATAGTGCTAATAGCTGGCGACGAGTAACTAGTTGGATCTGGTAGCTAATAGGGGCTGCGAAGTCTTTGTCATCTGTTGCGGCTATCACTTCACTAGCGTGGCCATCGCTCTGCTCCAGTACTGTCAATTGCTCTAAGATTCGTTGCCGCTCTTGGGAGGCTTCCCACTCCGCCGGCCAGTCAGTCCTGGTGCCAAAACGCCCTTCAACCACATCGACGATATGCTCAGCAGGGTTTGTACCAAGTGGGCAGGGAACGCCATGTCGAGCGAAGTAATCTAGCACGATAGAAGAGTCTTTCCCGGTGTCCCCGAAATAAGTTGTGCGACCTCTTTTAGCCAGCAGCAGAAGCACATCAAATGTCTCGAATAGGACGGAGGACGGTTGGTGGATGGTGCAGATGATGGTCTGCCCGGCGGCTGCAAGCTTTTTCATAAAACGGCACATCTCGTAGGCCGACTGACCATCGAGTCCGGAAGTGGGCTCGTCTAAGAAAAGCAACGATGGCTTAGCCACCAACTCTGTCGCAATAGTGAGCCTCTTACGTTGCTCAATAGAAAGTCCAGAGTTGGGAGCTAGTATTGTATTAGTCCTGGATACATTCACTTCGTGTGACTCTGGTAGTTTCAACACTGATCGACTTACTTCCTATAACGACATGCTGAAGAGGGAAAAGCTCTGGCAGGCCCATTATGTATTCGACGTACTCAATCTTTTCTGCGTCGGGCACGCTATAAGACTGTCGAAGCCTAGCGGAAAATAATAGGGCTTCTCTAACTGTTGCCGTGGCTTCATGGACGTCGTTTTGTTCGCAATATCCCGTATCGCGCTGGAAGCTGATTCCCTGGGGGCGTCCATTGATGAGGATCGACCCCTTGACTATGCCCTTGTCTTTTCGCTGGGCGAGCACGTCCATCAATGTGGTCTTTCCAGCACCTGAACTCCCCATCAGGGCTACTAGCTTGCCAGGCGTAACAAAGCCCGAAACATCCCGTAGCAGTTGTTTCTCGGAGCCGGCGACATGAACGAAGTAGTTGATATCCCTGAATGTGAACACCGTCCCATTGACTGCTCTGTTTTCTTCGCAAATTTTGTTTCCTAGGGTATGTCCATTATCATATGTCATGCCCTTTTCTTTATCTCTCTGGTCGGACAGTGACTTCAAATAAGCTCTCTTATCAAGTAGAACCTTAGAACCAGTCACTCGCTGCAAGTTCAACTCGAATCCCAAGGCCGCCAAGATAGTGAAGAAGACCCAGAAGGCAATGATGATACCAATGTTACGCCACACATGCTGTGTGAAATCACCATACTGAGCCTTAAGGTATGCCGAGCCGCTGTATGTGGATTCACCGGGGGTAGAGCCTGGCGTACTGCAACCGCGGTAATGACTGTCGGTATAACTGCCACCGTATGAGATGAACTGGGGTTCGACACATTCCATTGTCAGCCCTCCGGTCTCACTTCTTATAAGGGCGCCGAAAGCATATTGTACAGGGTCAATGTAAGCTATCCACCGAAACCACACGTGCATACTGGGGACAGGAACAAGGTATCCTGGGGAAAGATTAGCAGTTTTCCTGGCGCCATGCTGGTATTCTAGGTCTTCGATCAAATAAAATACCTACCTGCGTACACCATGATAACCGTGGTACACCATCCAGATATCTGACTTGCCACTCCAAAGTGATGGTTCCAGGCACCAAGCATTCGATAGAACGACAAGAGGCAGAGTGTTAGGACAATATAGATGAACCACTGTGTAAAGAATTTACCGGCATCTCGAGCAAAGTCTACCAGGAAGTAGTAAATGATCTCAAAGATGCTAACGCCCAAGACAGTGAAAGGAATATCGGCAATTGTGCAAGCAATTGCTTGTGCAGCTGGTCTCCCCACAAAACCTGGATCTGCCTAGTTGTAGAATTAGAATGATAGCTCCTTCAGATGAATGAGACGCCCAAGGGGGGAGGCATACCTTATCGTGCATGCCCACACCTGCTTGGCAAAAGAAACCTGATAGACGCTGTGCTCCCTCGATAAGAAAGGCAAGGATCGGTTCTTTTCAAGTTGGCGCTTTCTTTCAAGCTCCTCAATCTCAGCGGCCAGTAACTGCTCCTCAGTCACCATAGCGTCCTGCATGGCTGCACACATGCTACTGCTCTTGTAAACAAGTTCAAACTCTTTGGCGGTTTTCGGGGCCGTAACCTCAAATCCAGGGAGCACTTCTCTTTCTGTCGGAACCGTAACGGAGGTCAGGAAGTCTGCCACGTTTGCGCTAGGCGGACAACGAAATCCTAAGTTCTCAAAGTACTCTTTGGCGGCCGAGGTGGGACCGTAGTAGATCTGCCTCCCCTCCGCGAGCACCAGAACTTTATCGAATTGATTATAAATACCATTGCCGGCCTGGTAGAGACTTGCTATCATGGTTTTGTGCTGCTCGTCTGCGACTGGACGGAGAACTTTGGCGAAGCTGAATGCATTGCTAGCATCTAAACCTCTTGTCGAATTGTCCCAACATTGCACGGAAGCCTTAGTTATGTTAACTGACAGGAATATCAAAGAAAGTAAATACAACACTCACGTCGGTTCCCATGACTTCGGCGAGGGATACACGTTTTCTTTCTCCTCCAGAAACACCCCGAATAAACTCATCACCAACAGCTGTATCAATTGTATGAGCAATTCCCAAAGAATCCAGAATTGAAACCTTTTTATTGTCGATATGCTCGGTTCTGGATATCGGTGCATTTTGGCCTTGTTTCGCCATTTTTGTAGCGAGTGCGAACTCCATGACTTCTTTAACCATAAGACTTGGAAAATGCTGGTCATCTTCACAAATTTAGCGAGTACGGTATTTATACGGGTGAACAAAGAACTCACCCTCGGTGTTCATAACTATCTGGTGTCTGAACTTTTGAGCGTCTTTGTACCCAAGGTTCCCATAGCGAACGCCTCCCGTGACACTGGAGAACTCCCCTCTCATGTTTGCGAGTACTTTGAGTAGAGAAGTGCAGCCGGATCCAGGCCCGGCCTAACACGAGAAGCTATCAGATCTAATGTGAGTAATACTGCAAGTTAATCTCGACATAAAGCCTGTTGCTTACCATTTCTCCCGGTTGAACCTGGCCGGTTACACCTTGCAGGATAAGCTATAATTTCAGACAGGGTCAGCAAGAAGGAGCCCATATTTGGAGTTAATTGCAGTGAGTGACTGACTCTCTTACTAGGCCTGTCTCTTCTGAAAGAGGGCATAAGACCTGACACAACAGATGAAACGGTAGGTACATAACTCTCACCAAGGCCATCGACTTCGACTGTGACATTCTGAAACGTCACAGTCAAACCTGGCAAGCATCTTTGCCCTGTCTGAGGCTGGCCAGGAAGAGGCACCTTTTCATTATCAGAAACATCAGTCGAGGACATGATGATGGTTATGGCACACGGAAGCTTGATGTACAAGTCGGGCCACAAAAGCTATGAGATTGGAGTTAGGTCATCTTCTCAATAGAAATATCGTGCTACCTACTTAAAGTACTTACCACAAACCTCAGTCCGAGATATCGGAGCCATGTATGTCGCCGACGATATCTCTGTCAAACTGCTAATTACCTAGTTTATAAGTGTTGAGGTTAGTCAGGCAGACTTGGGGCCCGCTGAATCAAGCTTTAGTTCCCGTAGTGGCTGATGCGGGAGAGCTCTGTTGGATGATAGGAGTGTTCGTCTTTGAGAGAGCCGCAATAAATGTGGAGCTTGATCTCGGAATTACGGAATTACGGTAATACGGACATATATGTCGAAAGGTTTTTTCCCTTAGTCTCATTTCATCTATAGCTTTGCTCTATTTCCGTAGTTCTTTTCATGCCTCTAAGTAGTCCGCAACATAAAACAAATAATTTCTACAGCTCCGCCTCCCGGCATAATTTATATGAGCGAATCAACGTCAAGCACGACGCGTCATACCTCGAATATTCGCAAGGCCTGTGAGCAATGCAGAAAAGCTAAGCTCCGCTGTGACGGCGATAACCCATGCCGGAGGTGTCTAGCTAAGAACCGGCAGGCCGAATGCGTCTACCGGCTTCGGCCTCGCACCAGGAAGCAGACGCGCCGCGTCCAATCTCAGCCAGGCTCCAAGAATGCCTCACCCGCTCACCAGCGGAATGGCGATGTCAGCAGAGGAACGGAGTCCAGTTCAGCCCGACCAGAGCCAGATTCTAATGAAGGTGCTCACAATTTCTACCACAGAAGTGTCACTGCGACCTATGAACATGAGTCTGATTGTATCTACACATCCCGCTTGTTTTATGGCCCTTCTTCAGCTTTCGCTTTCTCGCAGCAGGTATATCGGATGCTATGGCGACTTACTGAGCAAGATCAGCATAACAGTATTAACCTTTCCAGCGACTCCGACACGGTTCAGGAAGGAGGGCCAGGGCTGAGTCTCTTCAAACAACGGACTATATTCTTCGGAACTCCAACCAGAGTGGATTCAAGACTTGCGGCTCATTCTATTGCCTGGCCTGTACTCCGTGAAAGGCTCCCCTTGAGTGAAGCCACGCAGCTCGTGGAGAATTTCAATGCAACAAACCACTTCTAGCTTCCATTCTTCTCATCATCCGAGATTATTAGTCTGCTCCATGCTATGTATAACGGCAAAGTAGGCGCGTCCATGCCTCCTCAAATGCAAGCAGTAATATTCATTATCTTAGCCAATGGAGCTCTGAACACACCGCATACGGATCTGGCGGAATCGCTGTTTTGTCGGGCCAAGCAGGAAGCGGCAATTTGCGACGATGAGGTCAGTCTGACGATGATTCAAATTTCACTGCTGCTCGCAACATACCAGGACAGTATGGGTCGCCCACACTCGTCATATCTTCATACTGGGGTTGCGACGAGGAAAGTATTCGCAATGGGCCTAAGTAATTATGGCGCCGGGGGCGATGCGCGTCTTGATATTATTCAAAAGCGCCGCGCCATGATCTGGAGTGTATATTATCACGAGACGTAAGACTGACCTTACAACTGCATCTCATAACTAGAAACACTAAAGACCCCTTCGTACAGCATGCACGCCCTATTCCTCGGCCGCGAGAGTACGCTGAAGAGAGCTAGCATCCAATCTCCGTATCCAGATCACCAACCCGCATTAGTAGGCTTGTGTAAGTTGGCTCAAATCGCGGAGGATAGTGCTGCTGCTATATACAGTTTACCATCTGCTTCCCTATGGCAACTGTACCAAGCCGCAGAGAAAATACATAGCCGACTTCAGGCCTGTGCAGAGGAGCTGGGCATAGCATCTGCTGCTGCTCCTCGTTCAGCATTATTCACACAGACTACTGTATTACAGTTACATAACGGTAAGTGTGGTGCAATGATCAACTTACTCTCGTGCAGAAGGTAGGCTTACTGATTTTAGTTTACTATCACATCCTCCTTCTTACATTTCGGCCCTTTCTAATTGCCGAATTTGCATTGCATTCAGGAGTACCACGCTCGCCGTCGAAACATATGTGGTTACGACGCGCTTGCAGGATAGCTACAGAAGCTGCCCAGGATTCTATCGTTTTCATGAATGAAGCTTGCCGAGATTCCGACTTCTGCAAGGTAAGTAGTAAGCCAGGTAGCATTCGCAGACAAATATTCTAACCTATGGTGATTTCTGTACTAGTCAGTTCGATTTAACGCTTTTTTTCTCGAATCTAGTTGTATGGTTCTGCTTTACGACACATTGAGAAATCCTTCCAAATTGTCTTATAATCAAGAATATACTAGAATGGCGCTAGAGTGCGCAGACAGAATGGTCAAAGATGAACCGGTAGTTCATGCGCAGTTATCGATGAGAGAAACTTCCCGTATTGTTGAACCAAAATCAATCAAGCCAAAAGCACCTGGAGACCGTGGGGGCTTTGAGCCAACTAATTTGACCTCCGAATCATCACACAGACAGTACAGCCAGGCCACACCAGAGGCCACTCATGACTTCTTGGTGGACGAGTCACGCCACATGATATACCTGAACGGGACAGTCCCGGCGGTAAGCGTATATAGTGCCGAAAATATGGCCGGCGGTGCTATCCCGGACGCTTCTTTTAACTATCAAAATCATAACCTCCTTACTACGGACTTGTTCAATTTTTTCTCTTTAGATATGTTAGACCCATGTAGCTTATGGCAAATGTAGCATAAATATTTATTTGTATCTGAAAGTAATCAATAGAGGGCCACCCCTGCGGTGTACGTGGTATAGCTACAAAGCGTCTAGTCACCCTCGACTTAATCCCGTTACTCTTAAGAGCCATGAAACAAAGGCCGAGTAAAAATAAATTTAGAGACTGGAGATAGGCTTTTGAGCATAGTGTAAGCTTCATAAATCTCGAGCATTCCATCTATCAATATTGTAGATATCCTTGTTAGTGGCTAGGCGTAATTCTAGTGTAAAGACTCACCCTAGATTATTGCATAGTGGCCTAAAGCTCGGATCATGGTTTTAAGTACTTTAATATCATTACGTAAGAAATCCTCGGCATGGGAATAAGTTACTATGACCATAGCAGCAAAGCACTGCAAATAGGCCAAATAAGATACTCTAAGACATTTAGTCACATTTGTATGCAAATACCATAGCCCCTAAACCCTTAAACTAAACACGAATATGAATACTACGGTTAATTAGAACCACGAAGGTGATGTTTCCCAAATTGTGTCAACCCTGGTCGTTGTGTAGTCTTCTCCCAAGGGCCATGGCTAATATATATCAGGGAGCATGAAGTCTAGGGTAGTGTTGGAAACGGTGATTTTGGACTTGTTTCATATTAGTATGTTTATGATGATGCTCTTCGCTATTCTGAAAAACCTGCTCGAAAAGTTAGAGTGTGCCTTCGTAAATTCAGAGATGATTACTCCTAGAACGGACGTTCGAAGAACGGCTGTTGAACATTCAATGTCTACTCGGTTTGCTTGATGCGTTCAGTCTTTGTGCCCGCTCGTTCCGTTCAATAATTGAATAATCACTATCCGAACCTAATCGGGTTTTATACTTAGCTTGTTGAGCGATTCGTCTTGTAAAAAATGGAATGCAGACTCTACTTAATTTATTTACGCGGGGAATTTGGGCTTCTCTAGGAGAGGCGCCGAATTGGATACTTCTAGACTTATTATCTTTTGTGCAATGTAGGTATGAGTCGCGGTGTGTACTAAGCGTGTCTAAGGACTGGTTACAGTGCCAAAATTTCCATCACCCCAACATCATTACCATACATGATTCTAATACATTATTACCAAATAATGGCATAAGAAGCCAGATGATGTAGAATTTGATTCTATTATAGTTTTATAAATCTCTTCTCGTGCTTATACCAAAAGATTACGAGAATAAAAGTGCCGACTGTAAGAGGCAGCGCCCACTCCAGCCAAAGATTCCGCATCGCAATGACGGTAATGGTGAGTGCGTGAGTAGCGGGCACAGGATCTGCTTGTTGAGATGAGTTTGTGCTACTTTGGGAGTTGTTACTCGCGGGGCTATCAGACTTAATTACGCCTGCGCTGAAGAATGTCTGTGATCCAAAAGCGTCAGTCTCGATCTATTCAAATATCTATTTAAATATCGATACACCGAAGATTTAGTCTCAAGTGAGGATTGCACTAACGGAAACGGCTGTAGGTGGCAGATATATTAGCGTTATTACTGTTATGATCCGCATCATTATGGCCTCGTGTTCAGTTTTTAATGCAAGCTGCTTCATGGTGTTGTTCAGAGTGTCAGTTTTGGCGCTCTTCTTATTGTCCAAGCGTTGGAGAAGCTTTTATTAATTAATTAGTTAACTCGCAGTAAGTTTAGTATCATGTTATGCCCGGATACTTACTAAGGTCTTTGTATTTGAAAAGTCCTCAATAAGGTGCTTGGCATCTTTGATCTGCATTCTGGTCTCTTGGATAAGATCCTTCAAACTGGATATGAACCATTCAACACTTTCACTGCAGAACAAAGCCTCTTTCCTTGTCATATCGGAATTATCTAAGAATTTCCTCGACTGAACTTCGTAAAAGTTGCTAAGAGCTAGTGTGCTGCTCTCATTGCCCTCCAGAGCCACCAAGACCTCGGTTGCCTTTCTCTCCTCTTCCTGGACATCGCTCAGATCTTTAGTCTCGAGCTGGTCTATAAGAGGATCTTCAACAAACTCTTGGATCACCGAGCTCTATCATGCCACGTCATTATTAGATCACGGTTCAGGGGCTAGGAGTGCATCAGTACTCTGTCAGTCTATTGCATACCTTATCTCCAAGCGTCTCCTCTAGCTGCTGAATTATATTCCTCCATTCTAATGTCCCCAGCGAGACATAAATAAGATGCATATTTAATGTTGCACGAAAAGCTGCTGCAAATGCTTTAAATTCAACTCGATGGTTGATGTTGGCGGGATAGTTTTCTTCGATGAGCTTCGAAAGTGTTCGATGCGGGTCACCCACGAACCAAACCTGGTTCCCGGAGCGTAGGTCGAATTGGTGGTAGATAGCCGCCTGCTGGATACTCCATTGGCGTGGACTTTGCCCTGGGGCTGGTGGCGGTGTTGGTGGTGGTGGTACCGCAACAGCTCCAATGTTGTAGCACAGCTGATATTGAAGCCCGCTTCGGCCAAGCGCTGGCATCTCGAGGCCGGCACCTGGGTTCTGAGCTACAATCTCGGTGCGAAAGCCGCTGAAACGGACCTTTGATGGTCTGATTCCGTAAACAGATAAAAAGTCAATGTAGCTAGGCATTACTTGGTGAAAAGATAAGACACGTCGTAACATGTCGGCCGTGAGTTGCAGAGGGCTAAGTGTGTTGTTGCAAGGTAGCAGTCTACATATGGGTAAGAACGGCACGTAGAGACGTACAATATAAACACACCAAACTTCGCGGTATTTCACTTACACGAACCGGGCCCTTGGGTCGACTTTGAAATGTTCAACGAAGCCCTCTGGGTTCCTTGGATCAGGGACTCTGTGGTGCCCTAAGTGCGTCTTCAAGCCATCGTCACTCCCCAATGCGTAGTGTCTGGCTACGCCATCTTCGGAAATGTCTATGAGCTGCAGCCTTATACGGCCTTGCCGTGGCAATCGATGACTAAGACAAAGATCATCTTCTCGCTCCGTAAGACGCGCAGCGTATGATTGAAGGACTGCTCGCGGATGACTGCTAGCCGAGGACCGATCCATGAGGTTTCTTGGATAAGCTGCGAAGTCTTGGTAAGACCTATGGAATTCATTCGATATTGTAAATGCCATCGCACCATTGTCTTAAATATCGAATTTATAGATACTGGAAGGAAAAATGAACTAAACAAGCAAGATTGCAGAACAAACATGTACACCCAAGCGGAGTGTTTTTTGATGCTGACACGCCGCCAATGCAAAGGATTAAGAAAACTACCTTGACAATGAAATGGGGATAAGCTGAACTCAATGGATCTTCAAGTGTGGCTTTCAGCCTGCCTGATGGTGTGCTGTGAGGGATCATGCGATTGGCTGGTTCACCAATCCTACCAATGAATTGAACTTGCGCCCCCGGTGGAAGACGGGGGAACGCTCGGTCAGGCAGATTATGGTCAGCGGACTCATGCAGCCATCACGTTTTGCCGGGCTTTGCAATATAAGTCAGACCTAATGAGGGGGACAGAGATGGGGTCTGCGACCGCGTGGATTTCATAACTCAGAAGCGAGGAAAGCCTTCTAAGGCTTCATCGATCTTGGTGTCATTCCACACATATAAATTCATCATATATATAAATACTCATGCTATGGTACAAGAGGCGATAGATTCTACGCCGCGTGGTAAATGATTAATGTATACGAATCGGGTATTGCTCGACTCAAGTCGGAGTAGCCGGTTGAGCTTGGTCTTCTTGGACCCAACTGTCGTAATCTTCATCCGTGTCCCCCCTCAAAGCCCATAGCTCTCTCTTTTCTTCCTGGATTAATATTTAGCGCCAGGTCAATAGTAAACACAGACGGCGAACAAACACTCACGCTGGATAGTTCTCTAGGAACGTAAAACACGTAGTCGTCGTTGATAAGCTGCCCATGTAAGATTAAATGCTCCCAGTTAAATAAAGGTTCATCTCACCTGAACAGGTGGGCCCTGAAAGTTAGGGAATTTTTTTTTAATGTACAATTCGACCACCGAAATCCGAAGTCTATAACAAGATACACGATGTCTATACAGCGGCTGCTCCTTTGGTTGTTGTTGGCTTCGTTGGCTTTGTCTACGCCCTGGAGTGGTAGAGATTGTGCTCCCAGACTGTTGTATTTGGTCCGTGACAACACTGGTTTGATACGGGTTTCTTTGAGAAGATGGTCGATCGGAGTGTATAGACCGCCGTCGCTGTAGGCCTTGGTCATACTGTTCCTGCGAGTCCTTCTCACCGATTACGGATCGTTTGAATAGACGAGTAAACCATCCGAACCACGTTGATGATCTACTTGTCGTTGAGCTGGACATTGTATGGCCTTGTTCCGGGTCGCACAAAGCTGGCGAAGATGCGGTTGACTCACCTGATGACGTGGTGGGAAAGTTCATGTTTTTAGATAATGCGCGTAAGGTGTTCAAGAGAGTAGATGTAGCCATGTGAAATATTTGCGAAGTTCGATCTCCGGAATTAGAATCGGGTTGGGGCTTCGTGCCGGCTTCGCATAGTAATCTTAGGTTCGGTCGGGAAAAGCAGGGGGATACGCTGCATGTGTCAAAGTTCCCAGTGATAGATCAGCCACGCGAATGATTCACAGCCACTAAGCCCTAATTAAGTGTTACTGTGTGCGCCATACATACCCATGGCTACGTAATTATGGAAAAAAAAGAAATTGTGACGAAAAAACGATCTGCCAAGGCAGATTGATTGGACTCGGCATCAATCTCTGTATAGGCATTGTTCATTATTTTTGGTGTAGATAGATAGGGACCTGTGCTGACATCAGTTTTACTTCGTTGTCAACCGTTGAGGATACTGTATACACGTATAGACAAACTATACCTTATACTGATGATTTACGTCTATATGTATATATTGCGCCATTATAGTTTCCAATCGGAGGGAGAGGGCGTTTTAGCAGTGATCTGCTGAGGCAAAACGGAATCCCATAGTTACTCTACGGCTATTACGCTATATATATTCTACCTGATTAGTGATATTGTTCTCTGCCCTTTGAACTACTGTCCCGAGGGAAGTGAGAGTTAAAGTAATAGTATTTTACTTATAAAGAGCCCATGAGCCATAACATCAACTAATAGCAATACTGAGTAGAGAGCGTGTGTAGATCTAGCCAAGAGTGCAAAATTCTTGTTTAAAGATACAGGCCTTAGTAATATCTTACATGTATCATTTCATCCTGTACTCCGTACGCGGCCTCCAAGATGCGCACAAACCATGTCTCCAGTAGGCTAAGCTACGGGAAAGGGCGAAGGGTTGTGTGATAGGTGTTGTATTAAGGCGGTGAGCGAAAAAATTAGAAGTGTCTATGCCCGGAATGGCAGCTTAAATAGTATTACTATCGACGTTGTGTATAAGGTCAAAAGCAAGCATGCAGCAAGGCTCTAGGCCCCCTCTTTCCCTTTTAACTTTCTAAATCCGGCAAGAAATATAAATTGCCTCATGCGAGGCACTTTGACTATACCCTCCCTCCGACTTATCGTGCATACAATCGGTGGCAAAAAAGAAAGTTGCGCTTTTTTTCGCACTCAAGTAGTGTTCTGTGTGCCAAAGTGTGTTAAACGTGGTTTGGCTGGCTTCATTATATGGTGGCGCAGGGCTATTGGCAACAAGGCATAACAAGAAATGTAATATATTGGTAATGGAGAAAACCAATCAAGGTCCTAGCGCTAAAAGTAGGCTAGCAAGCAGTGAGCGAAAATATTGATATTGGCTACCAGCCCCCGGGCAGTAGCGGGTCCGACAAATGATGTCACCAGTTACTGCTTACTAACATAAGCAAAGACCACAGTTTACAGGCCATCGGTTCACGGGTTATATCGCTGAACCCTTTTAAAATGCTTTGTACACCGACTATTTTACCGGTTTTTACTTATAAATATTTGGCTAATTTTTGTTAAAATAGTTTATTTATTTTCTTTTTAATTTAAATAATTAAATATAAATAATACTTTTTTAAACGGTTTGTTTTTAATATTTTCGTTAGTTATTAGTTTATATACGGTTATAATAACCTTTTTTGTTTTTTTTTTTTTTAAATTGCAGTTATAGTTATTTTTTTTTCAAAAAAAAAGTAAAGTTAATAAAAATAAGCGCTTAAAGGCCTATAGTTTTTTTAATTTATTATCGTTTTTTAAATAGCATTTTTTCGATAAATGTTTTTTTTAATACAATTATAACATTATAAAACAAATCTTTGCTACGTTTAGTTAATGTTTTAAAAATTAAAGCCGCGATTTAAGCTATAAAAACTATTTCGCTTTTAGTTCGTATTAAATAATATATTATATTTTCGTTTTGCGATATAAAATTAAACTAATTTACCTGCTAAAACTAAATCCGTCGATTTTAACAAATTATTAAATCTATTAATCTTAAATTTATTCAATAAAAAAAAAGTTTATATATACAAAAATAATTTTTATCTAATTTATATTATATTACATAATAATTTAATAATTTTGTGCAGCGATTTTTTACCCGAGCAAATATATTATAATATTTTTTATAATCTTAACTTATTTAAAAAACATATTGTCTTGTTTTAAATAATATATATAAGCTATAATAATATTTTATACATTGTAAAATATATATATTTTTAATAAAATTATTAATATCGATAATATATTTTTTTAAAAAATAGTCGATTTGTCATTTGGTTTTAAACATAAACGTTAATTTTATAACTTTTAAATATATATACTTATATAAACAATTTTAAAGCTTTAATAGTTAAATGCTTATTGCTTAATATAACAGTTTAATAGCTTTTTTAATATATTTAATAAAAAACTTATTTATTTAACGTTTAAAATTATTTATTCGAAGTGCTAATCCCGGATTATTTTTTAATATTTACAAAAAAAAAAAACGTTATTTAAAACGGTTTTTAAATTTTTTAAACTTTGTTACTTATTTAGTAATAAATTTAAAAACTAATTTTTAGCATTTTCTTTTAAACTTTTGCAAAATATAAATTGAATTTGCGCTTTAAGTTTTTTTTTTTTTATTTTTTTTTATTTTTTAATATATATTATAATTATATATAATTTAACATTTTTAATATATTTATTTAAATCTTCTTTAAGTCGTGTTTTAAATTATAAAAGTTTGTTTGTTATTTTAATTCGATGCAGTTAATAAAAAATTAGTTTTTTTTATTAAAAAAAAAAGTATTAATTATTTAATAAAATCTGTTTTATTTAGTTTATAATAGTTTAAAACAAATAATATTAAGCTAATTTATACAAATGTTTTTTTCGTAATAAAATTAGATATTAATTATATAATTAAAAAATATAAAATATATAACGTTATTTAAACGTTAACATAATTTTAACTTTATTTATATAAAACAGGTTACGATTAATGTTTTTAATTTTAAAAATTACTACTTATTAAATAGCTAAAATAAACAATAAACTATAAAAATCATAAAATCGTGTTTATAAAGTATAAATAAAAAAGTATAATTTCGTCGTTAAATAGTTAATTTAAATATTTATTAATAAAAAATAAAAAAACGGAAAAAAAAGTCTTTAACAAACTTTTTATTTAACCACTTTCGTTTTTAATATCTTTTTTTATAACCTTTTGTTATTGTTTATATTTAACTATAATTATTTAAGGCTAATAGTTACTAACTAATACCGTTATAAATGTAAACTAAATTTACAATACCGTTGTTTTAATAATTATTTTATTACTTTAGCCGTTTATTTAATTCTTTTTTTAAAAAAAGCCCGTTTAAAAGAGCTAAATAATTTACTTAAAATTAGCACTTATTAAAAAATAGCTTAAAATAGGGTTATATTATATATAAATTATCTAAGGCCATCTTGGATAATTAGGGGCTAATAACTAAGGTTTTCTATTGTGGCGCTCCACGCCACAACACAGCCACTAGTGCCCCTATAGCAACGTTCTATTTTAAGCATACGTTTCCTAGTACCCCAGCTAGTCCAAACGAACCCCCGCCAGCTGTAACCTCCAGAGCGCTGCTCTGCCCCAACAATTGTTCCTCAGGGCCTAAGGCTGTTGTTCATCATGTCGTGAGGAATATTCCGTGTTAATTTATCGGTCAAATCTTTGATATCCAATTTGTTACTAACAGCACAAGAGGCCTCTCAGAACAATATAAATGTGTAAATCAGTAGCAGCAGATCATATATCTGTACTTTTTTAAGATTTATTTATCATTTTGGCTATGATCCAATTACTTGTAAGTCGGTATAAGTGGTGATTTCAAGGCACAGAAGCAATGCATAAGTGATCAGCAGGTTTATTTAGCGCGGCGCACTCCGCTTACAATGATCATCACGTGAATGAGAGCTGCGGCTGACAAGTATTGAAACCATCGCGGCAAGCGAATCTTGTCCTCGCCCAGGGCTTTTCATTATAATACTCAGCCCAGCATCGAGCCATGACATACCATGGTTACTTTTCGTCTTCTAGACATTCAAGTTGCAAAGGCAGTGTCCGTGAGTCATCAGCATAGCTCTTTGGTAGTCCGAGTCACTGCTAGCAAATGACGTTGCAAGAAGAAATGCTGACCTAAGTCAACTTAGCGACCTTTAATATAATTTGAACACAAGTGCGCACTACGCTTCTAAGATCTATGTCACTCATACGAGAACGATGCCGAATTCCTCCTACTTTCGCGATGCCTTTGCGACCTCCCAGCGCGAATTCCGCGCTGTCATGGAGAGGTCTACCCGAGCCAACTTCGCTAGTCGCCAGTTTGTCACAGTGTCGAATTTGATCAAATGGCTCAATCAACCGACCGACGGGCCTTTTCATAACAAGCTTGATCTACTTCTAAGAGCATCCTACTTATCCCTCTCCGATAAGCCGCCGCCCATCACGTTTGGTGAACTCGACGACTATTATATCCGCGTCTTCCTCATTCTACTAGATATGGGATCGCCTCAGCTTGTGCATTTATTTTACGACCGAGGCGAAAATGATACAAAGCTCCCTTTCCACCGAAGCTCGATTTGTTCCTTGCCAGGGATACCCGAAGGTCTATGTGAAAAGTTTCTGGGTCTCCAGTATCGTTGGTGCCCGGTCGAGTTCGATCTGAACATGTCGGGATGGTATGACGATAGGATAGTGCCGTTCCTTCAGAAATCACGCATCCCGCGCGATGATTCCCCTGTGCTTTTGTGGGAGGTAAACGTTCCAGGAGAACTACTCACTGAGAGGCTTCGCAACAGTATGCTTGAAATAAGTCCCGTTGACGAGACTATATCGCCAGGCCCGCGGTCTTTGTCCTATCAGAAGCGTCGCACTGGAGAGCATAAATCTGAACTAGTAGTATCGGATGCTTCTGAGAATCCTCAAGATGTGAATTACACATTCGTGGTGAAGCAGTTTCCTATGAGGCTTAAACCCCAATTCGACCAAGAAAGGCATGCTTACCGGGCCTTTCGCAATGTGCCGGGAATGCTTCGCAATATCGGCTGGTATCATATTAAGGAGCCAGGATTGGATGAATATGAGGAATCATTCAACCTTGTTCTGGAAAAAGCTGACCTTGATTTCTCTGAGTATATACGAGAGCTCCCACCTCCAATAACATCCTCAGAGATTGCCCGATTTTGGAGGAGTATGCTCGGAGTTGCTAGGGCATTAGCACAAATTCACCAATTAGTTGTCGACGGGCTCCACTATAACGGGTACTGCCCCCTAGCCGGTGTTTTAGGTACACAAAACTAATCTTCCAAGGTGGCATGCCGACATAAAGCCAGAAAACATTCTAGTGTTCGGCGATGAGCTTAAGCTAGCTGATCCGGGAGAAGCCCTAATTCAATTGTCAAGGCAGGAATCTCGGCCGAGGGCGCCAGTCGTTGGTGGGACATTGACATATGGTAAGCCATTTAGCTGTATAGTACAATCAAGTTCCTAATCTAAGGAGCATTAGGTCCTCCAGAGAAAGCGGGTTATTTGATTTATGGCCAGAAAGAACCAGCTGAAGTCTTTCAGAGCATCGATGTTTGGTCTCTCGGCTGCGTCTTCTCAGTGGCAGCAACTTGGATCGTCCTGGGAACCAATGGCGTGCTCCGATATGAAAGACTCCGTTCGGCGACGACTACTTCCGTAGCCGGGAGTAGTGACACATTTCACGATGGTGGACAAGTTCTGCAAGTAGTTACTCAATGGCATCAATACCTGGGCACTGCTCTGCGGAAGTCGGATCTTTTCACAGGCGAAATCCTGATCCTGGTCGATCGACATATGCTGACTCCCCATGACCAAAGGTGGGACGCCAGTAGAGTTGGCAATCGTTTAGAAGATATTCTAAAGATTGAAGTTCCCCGTGATTCTGATGATTCAAGAGGTTGTCATATTCAACAGCATAAATACGATGGATGGCACATTTGGCAACAGGCACGCCAGGACGTCCCGCCCTGGTCATCAGTAGCAGGGAATAAGGGGGTTAATGTATCTCGCACTAATAAACTAATGGAGACCGTGAGCGAGCCCGTAACGGTGTGGCAAGTAGCACGCAAGTTAGAGAAACTTGGTAAGCCAAGAAGTCCCCCCTCTGTCTTACAAATTTCAAGGTTGAAGATGCGCATAAGACACCCGTTTGATCGAAAAAGTACTCGAATCGATGACGATCTAGCCATAGCCAAGTTCTACAGTAATCGAGATGTGGTATGTAAATATGATATATCCTTTGTGTTGCGCAGAGTTGACATTAGATTGACTTAGATTTTTCTTGTCGATAATGGCGAGTCAATGCGTGACTTCTGGGAACAAGCGGAGTATGTTATCGAAATTCTTGCATGGATGTTACTTGGCTACGTTAAGAAGGATATGGAGCTTCGATTCACAAATCCGGTCCCGCAAGCTACCAAAATAGGAAAACGGCGGTATCAAGCGGTTGAAGACTTCACTGATGCAATGCGGCGAGCAGAGCCAAGGCTAGGAATATCAACAACGACGAACATGATGAAACCCTTACTGCACACGCTAGAGTTATACCACAATCGGAGTAACCCCACCAAGATTAAGCCGACGACCATTATTGTTCTGACCGATGGGGTATGGGGAGGCGTAGCAAAGGACGATACCGCTGAATGCCTCGTCAAAGCCAGGATAGGGTCATTGCGGAATATATACCCGAGCTTTGAGTCTGGTGTCGGAGTTCCCGCAAAGTCACGATTTACCATTCAGTTCATTCGTTTTGGGCCTGGCCTAGAAGGAAATGCGCTGCTCGACAGACTGGATACGGACTTCGATAAAGACTGTCATTCGTATGCTCCCATTAAAATTTCGCTTAAGATGACACGAATTGCAATGCTAACAAACCGATTAGGAATATCATCGATGCGGAGCCTGCGAATGGCGATGTCTACAAGATGTTACTAGGCAGCATATCGGAAGAGTGGGGCTCCAAGGTGAATACCGCTAACAGTCCAAGGGTCTCCATTATCAGTCCAAGAACAATATCGCCAGACAACACCGTGCTAAGACAAGTCTCCCAGACGGACAACACATCAAGAGAGGGAAAGTGTAAATAATATGACAGGACTGCAGGTACATAATAGTTTGACGTCATTGTGACGGCTGGGCACCCTGTTGCAGCTGTCAGCGGATTGACCAGACCGTTAGGTGGTACGGCTATTATTCATTATTCTGGTGGATGGTGGGACAATTACCGGGTGAATGGAATACCTAAGGTATCTAAGTACCCCACCAAAGCCTGGCTATATAATTTTGTATTGCAATTGCTAGATAGATTTGTTTCTTTTCTTCATTATCTTACTTATTTCGTAAAAATATATATAGTATATTTAGTTTAAAAACTGTCTGCTGACTTTTAGGCTATAACAGTCATTTTTTAAAACTCTCGGCCAGCGTTCCCGTTTTAAAAAGGTATTATCTGAAAAACTAAAGGTTTTAATTTATGGTATTATAATACTATAAATACACAAGCAAAGTGTAGTAGTTATTAATGTCTTAGTTAATTAATACCTGGTTATAAAAGGTGTTAGCTAATGGCACCTAGTTGCAAAAGGTGCCTATTGTTATAAGCTGTTATTTAACACAAACTATATAAATTAAATAAAAGTAGATAAAACTAAGCCTTAATTTAAAGCTTAGTAATCCTTATTTATTTTATGTATATAATACCGGGAAATTTTTAGCAACCTTCCTTAAACTACTAGATTTTAGCCGCTCTATTGAAGGCAAAGTGCATAACCAATACCCATTATTATTATCGGCATTATACTCAGTAGTTTGGCTTGGACAGGATGGTGGACGAAAACTGGAACGGATCACCAGAGATATCAAGCAGCTCGAACAGCCACTGTAGTAATAATAATGAAGGAAGCTAGTTTAATACATCGAACTACACAAAAGGCCTCGTCCAGTTCAGTATGTCGGATTTTACCCTCTGTTTCCAAGTCCCGTTCATATGGTTCTCTGCTCTGCACGATTCGCTTGGCTCGTTTGAACGCCCTCACAAGCGATGCCAAAGGCTGTCAACCAAGCAGCGATGTTCTCGCCAAATTGGCGAGCCCCTATGTACCCCTGTGCTCATTGCGAGGCATGACTGAGAGGCGGGGTAAAGGTAAGCTGAGACCGTATCGAGGGTCGGTCCCGGGCATGACTGTTGCTGCTAAACGGCGCAGAGTTAGATGTCGGGTTAAAGATTGAAATTGTTGAAGAGATCCGGTAGTCATCGCAGGATTCCTGTGGGACGGCATTACGGCGCGCCAATGACACACCAATTCCGGCTCTATCGCAGGCTATGTGGTCGAGCCTCGCCGCACACTCCGGCGGCATTACGCAAGAGCACATCTTGAATTGTACTACTTCGCCCGGTGAGGGAGAACTTCTCGTTCCTTGGTCAACACCAATTAGTCGCAATAAGTCTAGAATATTGCTATTGGGCTCATGATGTGGAACAGCGTAATTAGCGGGAACGCATTCTGTTCTATGATTCTCTTCCGATTAACTTACTTCTACCTAAGACTACAAAGCCGTTGTCGCTTGTGGTAGTTAGACTCTAACGGACCACCATGATTTGGTGTTTCCATAACTCAAGTTGAAGTAGCCGGCTGAGCTTGGGCTCCCCTGACCCAGCTGTCGTAGGCTTCATCGCCACTCTCCCTTAATCTCCACAGCTCCCGTTTCTCTTCCTAGATAAATCTTTAGCACGACGCCGATAGCAAATATAATTACAAGCGAGGCAAAAATCTCACTATTGACAGTTCCCTGGGAACGTAGAAAACATAATTGTCGTTGATAAGCTATCTACGTAAGATAAATGCTGCTAGCGGACTGGGGCGTTGACTCACCTGGATAGGTGGGCACTGGAAGTTAGGGAATTTGTTTCGAATATATTCCTCGAGCTTCGAAATTCTGATATTATAGCTAGACACGCGTTGTCTGTACAGCTGCTGCTGTTGTCCCTGTCGCTGCTGCTGCTGCTGCTGCTGCTGCTGCTGCTGCTGCTTTGGGCGGTTCTGCCTGCGCCGTGGACGACCAAACCACCCGAGTCCACATGACAGGCTACTCATCGTTGAGCTAGACTCTGTATGACGTTGTTTCGGATCGCGTAAAGCTGGTGAAGATGCGGTTGATTCTCGCGATGACGTAGCAGTAGATTTCGTGTTAAGCGGATACTGAATAGCGTGTACAAGGCGCTCGAGAAAGCCGATGCAATGATATAGAGTTCACCACATGTTCGAAGTCTAACAGTCGGATTAGGTCGGGACTTCGCACATCTCTTGAGGGTCAGGATTGAAAATGGGAGATACTGCTGCATATGTTAAGTCTTAGCTAATAGACCACACACACACATACATGATTCAAAGCTGTGATGTCTGAAGAGCGTCATATGTACAAATGAAACTTGTGTTATAGTTGGTCTTGCTGGTAGGTTCTATCACTGCTTGGAGCTTTAGATCACCTTGTTCACTGTAAATATTCACTGAACATATAAAGACAAAGAACATTTGGTATTTAGATGCACAAATGTAGCCACATATTTTTGAGAAACAACTTTGCATCCCAACATTCTCGAGTGCTACCCAACGCAGTTGGGGAGTAATCAAATTAAATTCCATAGGCATCCATGTGGAACAGCAAATACGAGACACCTTTGGCATTTCCGTCGCTACGGAAGACATCCGGAAACAGCGGGCTATTATGAACAGCTTGTATTTCGAAAACTGTGCAGTCATGGAATCATGTTGCAGGGCCCTACTAGCCCTAACTAGGGCTATGTAGGTCGATGCAGCCATTTAGCCCACTTCCAGTGGGGAGGGCCCCGGTTGTTCATCACCATCACCAACACATCACATTTTCACACCCTGCTTTGTTGCCAAAGCACTGCATCAAACATTCCGCAGGCTGTCAACCCACTTCCGGTGTCTCCCTTCCTCAGACTCAGCACTACGTGTAAGCTGGCGGGCGGGTTATGTTAAAATGTAGTGTTGTTATTGCCGCCCTGCGCCCGCCCACGTGGCAAGGCGGTGAGCAAAAATACCTGGACCATTCACCCAAGCAAGTTACACCTAGAAACAACAATTTTAGTATAATTTTCCAAAAGCTAGCGAAATTAAAAATACTATCACTATGTACATATTAAGAAAAGAAGTTATTTAGTATAAGTAATAAATTTAAATTGTTAATCAAGTATGGGGTGACGTATGGTTGTGGCTAGTTGTGGCTAGTTATAAGCGGTGGATGGTGTAGGTATTTTCGCTTACCGCCCTGTCAGAAGTAGCGGTTGATGTCTTGTGTTCAATGCTCTGTTAACTAGCTTGTTTGAAAGATTCAGAGTATAATGTAAGCGGTGGAGCTTGTCAGCCATATGGGCACGAGCCACCAAATCAGCGAGCTACATAAACACATACTCTAGTCTTATTGACTGAAGTGATCTTCCCATTACAGCTCCATAGGCTCTTTCCACGTGTCTCTAGTCTAACACCCATAGTTGGCAAATTGGTAGCACTATAACAAAACAAAAAAATCACTTAACAATAATCATGCAGTTTGAAGTTTCACATATTTAGATTATTGTTGCTATAGAACCAATCTGAAAGGTACTTTTTTTTTGTTTGGGGGGGGGGGGGGGGGGGGAATAAGTTTTATATATTTAAATTTAAATATAATTATAAAAAAGTTTTTAAAAAAAAAAAAGAAAATTAATTATAGATTTCCTTTTGGTAAT
>MU624326.1:0-68347 GCA_025201745.1 Xylariaceae sp. FL1651 | reverse complement strand
AAGCCAGATACCGCCAGATTAGTAGTTGGGTCGGTGACGACCAGCGAATCCCTGGTGTTGTATGTTTTGCTTTCTTTTCTTTTCTTTTTTTTTTTTTTTTTTTTTTTTTTTTTTTTTTTTAATTACTTTTTGCCCTTTTCCTCAATTTGGCACTTATATTCTATATGCTATAGAAAGTAAAACTCAGAAAAACCGTAGTTTATTAAATCGAAAATTTCGTAGTAATTTTATATAGATATAGTATCATTTAGTGCAACGACTTTGTATCCGCTTCGTGATTTCATGCTGTTTGTATCCCTGACCAACTTCGGGTGAACATAGTGATCTTCGTTCCTCACAACCTCTAAGCATACCCGCATATCTCCATCATTTCCGCGCCACTTAGTAGCATTGCACAGCCCCGTATTATTGTTCAATGTGATGTCTGTAGTGTCCAGTATCAGGGCCGTGACCGCCGCATCTTTCACAACTATCCCGCCGTAATACGACCGGACAACAACCACAATTATAGCGGAAACCGTCAAACCCGCGTTCAGTATGATCCACACCACCGTTCTTGATTTACAGATCTAAGCCCTCAAGGCTGCCACTGGGATGATGAAGCGTACAGCAGACGGCTCCGTGCTCGCACCACGTGAAAAGTAGCTGGTAGGGGAATTCCAGCTCGCCTGGTAGGCGACCAAGATCATTCCTCTTGTGTAAGCATCGAGATTCTCCCAAGAAGGCGCCTCGGTCGTGTTGATGACCTTGAGGTAGAATAGCACCTGGGAAATCATGGCCAGAGACAAGTCGACCAGAGGATCTGGTAGTGGCATCAGCGATTCTTGAGACGCACATGGAGCCATTGATTCAACAAAGTTGTCGAGAACAATGGGGCAGTCACGACATTCTAGAACTCCAGCTGCGTAGTTCATGCGCGCATATGCATAACACTGTGCAGTATCGGAGTTGCAGTCCTGATAGATATTTGCTAGCGATCCGAACTCGGGCGTCGAGGAAGGTGGGCTAGCGGCACCATATACCGTTGCAAGAACTATCCAATGCTCTCCCTCACGAATAATCGGACTGGGAAATACGTATGAGTTGTTTTCTGCATCCAAGGCAGCTGGACCCCAGACTTTATCATTATCGAGTACCAGACGGCCTGCGTCGGTTCCCGCCCAGAACGGGTTATTGTTCGTGCGATTGGTGTCCCCAACGACCAAAGCCGGGGCCGATCCCTTCTTTATCGTCTGGAGCCTTTCCAAATCTTGCTCGATTTCCTTCGCCGACGTCACCCACCTCAAGCTGTTGATTCTAAGATACGGGACTGTGATTATCTCCAGAGTGCTATTGATAAGCAGAGAGTCTGAGCCGTCGAATCTCGCCCGACTTGGAGCACAATAGTTCCTTTGCACCGAGCCATCGGGCTGGAAAGAGATAGGAGATGCGAAAGAAGACACACCCAGAGCGCCGAAGATCTCGTAATCCCGGTTATTAGCATACATGTTGTGCTGGGCCCATTTCGGACAGTCGGGCCCGGCTGGGCAATAGAAACAGCAGACCCGGACTCGACAAGAATAATGACTAGTATCCATTTGATAGCGCTCGTCAGGAGCGGCGATGCAAATTGTGCAGGAATGGAGAGAAGAAAAACAAGCTATAGTAATGCTGACAGTCTGCCACTTCCACGGCGCCAAGCCGCAATACGATACTCGATCATTACTGACAGGTCCCGCAACGTCGCACCCTCTTGCGCCAGAATCATGAGAGCCATCTGCCACCCGGTGGTGGCTACAAAGCTCAGAGATAGCCCTCTGATCACCACCAAGCCTGCGGAAATCAAGGCGCTGACCTCGGGCTGCGTGATCCTCGGCGCGCCGCTACGCTCATCAGACCCAATTTTTCCAAGGCCGACCTCGCTGCCGTCGACGACGTAGAGAATCACAAGGCCAAAGGTGACTGTGAAAATCAAGTGGAGAATAATGAGCAAGTGTTCCCAGAGAACGCCCATATCCCAGCCCCGGTTTCGCGGCGAAAGCATTTGTGAGACCCGGCTGCGAATCCCGGATCCACTGCCATGTCCGTCGCGGCGCTGTTGGTGGGCGGTGGATTTGGATGAAGTCGGGAAAGATGCTTTGAGGAATTTGATTGTTTTCAAGCAAACACCTGAAGGGGCTATATACTAAAGTCTACGTCATGGTTTGCTTCTTGGAAATGGGTGGAGTTCTCAGCCCGACAGGGGGTCTTCCAGCCAGACGCTGAATCCTTCGGGATGCGGAGCATATACCGAGCAGGGGTATAAATGTGTTAGAGCATCACTGGGAAAAGATCGGATCTTAGCTGTGTAGTATATGAGACTCTACGTTACTATACTAAACCTTTCACTCTGTGTTTGCCAGCCCTGCCAATTAGTGCTCCTACCACGAGTTGTAAACCCAGATCAGTCAAATAGACGAGCACGGAAAGGTTGAATAAATGCCATAACCTAATGTACTCAAAACTAAGGTCAATTTCATTATTAATACGATATTCCCCCCTTATCAATACGACTTCATTTGTCTCATCTAGTTGGAAGGTCTCTCTAACAGCTAATACTTGGCTAAGAATGGTAAATTACAATAATCTAGAGGAAAAACAATGATATCTGGGGTATGAAGGAAGACTGCACTGGCATATTAAAATTACTTAAAGGTTAAGTAAATGAATAGCGCTGTGTTTTCAGGATTGGGGTCGCAATCTCTCCATAAATCCCTAAATTATATGAAGTCTAAACACAGGTCGACAGGCTAATCATCCTTCCAGAATTAATAACTATAACCCAATCATCCAAAAATTAATCACTTTTTATGTAACTTTCCTTATGTCAACGCAGCTCTTGCATGTACACATGGATACTCAGCGAAGCAGTGTCCATTGTACTTATGGCCCTGATAGATTAACCCCCTTGTCCTTCGGGACCTATAGTCGAGTGACATTGCTGTATTGCTTTATTCAGTACCATTGAGATATAGTCCCTATATCGATGCGTATGTATAGTTTAAGAACGGCTTCTGTGTATTTCTAAAGCAGAACTCTACACTAACTTGGTCGAAAGCTGTCGTTTCCTTTGAGGGAATTCAGAACGCACCGTTATTATAAACCGACTTATATACATTTAACCGTTAGGCTCAGATTTGCGCTCATAGACCACTGCTAGGAAGACGTGAGAGAGAAAACATATTGCACCGTCGCATGCCAAGTACCGGCCAAAAGGCATGATACGTGAATACTGGTATTACACATTCAGTAGTTGTTAGGCAAAATGTGTATGGAAACGTACATGCGCCCCACGGAAATGTTTAAGTAACTTATGAGCTTTTCTTAAAAGACTTGGCCTGATTTTGAACTATAATTTGCTCTCGTCCCGAATCCTTGTGTATTCGTAATGCCATCCCTCTGTTTGCACTGATTATGGAGCAATCGGTTAGCAAAAATCTAAGGCCAAGGTATAGAATGAACGTATGCTTAGTATAAAAGCCTTAGACGCATAACAGCGACAAATGGCCGGTTAAGCAATAGAAAAAGCAGGATGCTAAGAATGCCACTCACTGTCCTCTCGCACTTTGTAATTGCTCTCAGCAATTCTGAGCACGTCCATATCCAACTCTGCAATGGACATACCCTCGGCACGACCTAAGCGTCCTATTCCTCCAATATGTGGAACGCTCAATTGACTTAGACCCGCGAAGCTCGTATTTTCCCCCTTTTCTGGTGGACCACCAGCGTTGACGAATACGACGGCGCATGTGTTCTCAAAGGCGCGACTCACGACCGTACTGTTGAGGAACAATGCCTCGCCTTCCGAATTCAGCGCGTAGCCCTCGTCCGATACATCGCGCATGCTCCAGAAAGTTGGCACACATATGATTTGAGCTCCATCGGCGATGAGCTCCCGGAATGCCTCGGGGAAAGCGATGTCCCAGCAAATGAGCAGGCCCACACGCCCGAGCGGGGTATCAAAGGCCTGATGGGGTTCATGGGCTGATGACACGAGATGCCGCCGCTCTGGGTGCCATAGGTTCTTCTTTTGGTATCGCCCAGCGATTTCACCACTTGATGAAATGAAGTAGGCAATATTATGCAGAGACTCGCCCTCCGATTCGATAATAGTTCCCGGGACAATGCAGATACTTAACTCTTTTGCTAAATTCTGATATTTTTGGAGATATGTAGAAGAATCTATGCACGACTCCTTGAAGCCCGGTTCATCCGGAACCCATGACGTGAGGTGGTACTCGGGTAACACCGCAAGGTGGCAACCCTTAGCAGATGCATCTCGTATAAAGGATGCGGCTTTATCGAAGTTCTGAGCCGGCGATAACGGCTACCGTCAGGTGTAAGCAGTTGAAGACATTTTGAAGACCGCAAATTTAAAATAAAAAAATAAAGAGATATAAACCGTAGACTTGGCGGGCAAGGGACAGCATATGGGGCCAATGCAACCCCAAAAAGTCGGAAGAGTTCGAGCAACCCCGCGCGCCTCTATAGCCGCCTTATCAACGTCTAAGAAGAGATATACCAACCTTGGGATGAAGTTGGATTAAAGCCACTTTGTGAACAGGTGCCATATCGTCGAAAGAGCAGAATCATGCGGACGGAGGGTAGTTTAGAAGATGTCAATAGTTAATTGAGAGAATTAATTGCCATTAGAAATTAACGTGAGCAGGGAAGTTGTAATTTGAGTGGAGACAACAACCCCCCTTAAAGAATGCCCCCGCTTCAGACATATTGCTAAAATCTATCCTGATAAAGCTAATTTTGGCAAATTATGAGCTCTGACATTTTGAACATGAGGCTTATCTTCTCAAGATAGATAGTGCACGCAGAAGTTTTCAAGCGATGGTCACAGTATCTAGGTCTCCGTTAAATTTAAATTACAACAACAACATCACACCTAGTCCAATTAAGTGACGTATTGATTGGTCCGAAGATGGAAGTCAATTCCTCATTTTTGTACATAGAGCATTTTCACTCTTTACAACTCCTTTTCTATTCTGAGAAGCAAAAAAGTCTGCTAGCTCTAGTTAAAAATAAATTGTGGAATAAAGCGCCAGTGACTGTTATCATCATAAGACGAACCACACCCAAGCATAGAAACAAGACTTGTAGCTGATAGCAGCTTCTCGGCCTTCAGTTTTCGCAATCTGATAGTTGCAAAAATACTAGGCTGAGATCGCTCATAGATTAGTGGATCTTATGAACTAAAAGCGGACACCATTCGCCAGGATGAGGACTGATTGGTCACCTACTGAATTACTCAGGTCGGAATTAGGGCAGATGTTCAATTAAAGGCTGAATTGAAATAATGCCACATCTTATTGTAAACTACATTTAATGACATGTATTGCTCGCCCGTCTTGTCTTTATTACCCAGGACATTACGAGATATATGGAGCCGATCAACGTTAAGTTTCAAAGTCTTGGCCTATCAGGTATGACCCAGATTCTACGATGTGCACGGCGAAGCTGTAGTACTTTGAAGAGTAAAATTAACTATTGCAAGATATCGAAGGGACTTTGACCAACTAAATCTGTAACAGTATTGGGAGTCAGCTTGCCAGTTATGCCATTGATAGCCTCCCTCCCTCTATCGCTAACTCACACGACACCTCGTAATATATGCACACCTCACAAACAGTTATCAAGCCCCTCATTAATGCGGGCTAGATTGGTGAAACCATGATGACAGCGAGGTCTTTAATCTCACCCTCATAGCCGACTTCAGCGGGCACCTCTACTTGCCATGGCACCAATGATAGCTGGCACAGCTGCAATCTGAATGGGTCCCTATTCGACGTCTGTTTTTCCAAAACCAGGAACGTACGAGTTCACTGTCAACTACACATACCAGTGTTATCGTGGCCCCAACAGCCCTGTCTATGATTCTGTAGCATTAATTGAGGCCACGGGGATGGTAGGTTGGACCTAGGTATGTTTGAGTTCGAAGGTGGTTGGTGGATTACGGTGTCGGAACAGAGTGATTCCACAATCCTTGCCTTCATGAAAGTAGCGCACGCAAAGCCAAACTCGCACTGTAGGAAAGCATTGTATCGTCATCTACGTTGGGGCGTATTTGAATTTTGGTATGTGGTGAGGCTTTTTTAGCGTTAGAGCTGGAACTACGGCGCAAGTCGATTATGATTTTATCGAAATCTGCTAACGGGTTCTGCATTAGCTACTAAAAGGTGGTTAAATCACTGACGATGTTCACGGATGGCATCGCAATGAACTTAGATAACGAATGAGCTTGCTTTATTGACTATGGCGACGATTTACTTTCACTTAAGGCATATCTGACGATAGCGTTCAAGTTTGACAGAAGCAGGGATCTCCTCACAGTTAAGCAAATTTTATAATGAAATTCTTCGCAACTGGGAGCGCCAGTCTGCCGCTTGATCGTACGACCACTACTCAGATAAATTTCATAAACCGTGTCGATCTGAATCGTGATGCATTGAATGTTATAATAAAAGCGGAACAGGTAACTGCTGGTATTTGAAAGCATGTTAGAGATGAAAAAGGCAGTAGCGCATCTTTCACTCATGCCGTAACGCATTTTAGCCAGGGAGGAATGTCTGGTTGGCTACAAAATGGCTGAGGCATAGAAGGTACAGCCCATCTGTTCGTCAAGGCGCACGAGATTTCAGAATGATAAAGCGACAAGGCAGAGACACTGTGGACTTGTTGTCCATGCTTTGAATGTTCCCGCGCTTCTCCTTCGTTTTCCTCGTAAATTAAATCCTACGTTTACCATGCCAATATTAAACACAATTTTCACGCCTTCTTCTTGGTGTTCTAATCGCTATGTAGTCTTCATCGACAACAATGCGCCCGGAACAAGCACGATTCCGCCCAGTAGCGGATGGATTGATCCATCCTTTACACTTTGCATACCAACACAGTACTCTGTGCCTTATCCTACATTCAGTCCCGGCGTGTGTCCAAGTCAGATGAGCATAGTCGATTCGACGTTTGAAATCCATGATAGCAGGACGATCTGGACAGCACGATGTTGTCAAAGGTATGCTCAATCCACTCGTCCTCTGCAGCAAAATCAGAGTTAACGATTATAGCGGTTTCTCTCCCATGGCAATAGATCCTCAATACTTATGCACTTCAGCTATTACAGCTCCTATGGCTTTCCTACTTGACCCGAACATAACCACTGCCGATATATACACTACACTCTCACCCCAACTCTGGATAGAACATGACCAGGTGACGGTACAATGGGAGCCCAGCGACCTGAAATTTTTCCCGGCGAAAGTGGCTTCTCAGTATGCATTCATAATGGGCGTGACGGGGCTATCCTCTACCGGCAACACAGTGCCCGAAGACACATCTACTGCGGCCTCGACTGCGGCATCGCCGGCGGCAACACCAGCGCCAAGCATTTCAGGTACAACGTCGCCAACCTCTTTACCGATAACGACAACTGCTACACACCCATCAACTTCATCCCAAGAGGGTTTTCCATCTTATTCCCTGTTCCAAAGCTCACCTCCAGCAACATCGACGAATGGAAATGTTTCATTGAGATGCCTTGGACCCCAAATTTCAATACTATTTGGAGTAGCGCTAGTCATTTTCTTTACTTGGATACCGTAAATGCCCCAGTGCCCCAAGTTCTCATATTAGTTGTATTAAACCCAAGGTCGTAGGTCATGTCATCGCGGCAGATGATTCTCAGTAACTCATCAGGCTACCGACCAAGGTTTCGGCATTATGCAGCGGGAAATACAAGATTTCTATTAAAAATATGCCCCGTCTTCGGCTCGTTACATATTACACCCTTGACCATATTACCACGTGCCAAGTCAATATTTCACTCTACCCCACAGTGTTTTCCCCAGAATGCCCAGCTTCTGAGCGCGGGGTATAGGTGCAACAAAAAGTAGTGGGGTTACATCACGGCCTTTCTCCACATCGTCTACCGTATAAGATGGGGTACAAACTCATGCATTGACACTTCTTATTGGTCAATTATGAAAGTGATATTGGGGATCGGAGAAAATGTTTTAGGCGAACAGCCCAGTCTGAGGCCATCGAGACCACGTTGTGCGTTACATAATGCTACTACAGCCGTTACTGCAGTCGTCGAGAAGAGCCGAATCGCCGCTTCTATTCTATGTCTTCTCCACTTTACTCCAAATTCGAGCGTCATTGGAGTGTGTTGCATCATGTTCGTCATCGCATCCGAAGCAAATGACGGGTGTGCTTGCCCGCACGGCCGAATATCGTGGTTTTCCGAGCAGGTCGCACGCACACAGGGTGTATTATAAGGCAGCTGAAGTCTACCTCAGATACTTCACCTAAGGCATATCTATTAATACCGAGCTGTCATCCCAATTCCTGAAAGACGAAGCACGGAAGCCTTAAGACGGCTTAGCAAGTTACCTGCACTTGTTTCTGCCATGCTTTCCACCGTTCTTTACCTTACGGCCAGTCTGGCTGCGCTGGAGACCATAGGCCAAGTAAATGGACAGTCGACTATCACGGCCGATACTGCCTTCTACGGCCAGTCGCCCCCAGTCTATCCTTCGCGTTCGTAACGTTTCGCCCAGTGACAATGGCTATGAAGGTAGCAATGACTGATAGATCAATAGCGGAGGGCACTGGTACGGGAGATTGGTCCGACGCCTACTCACAAGCCAAGGCTCTCGTATCTCAGTTGAGTCTTCAAGAAAAGGTTGTAGCTATCCCAAGACTCGGGCTATAGGCCGATTCAAGCTAATACGAACAATTAATTCTAGGTGAACCTCACCGGCGGCATATCTGCAAATAGCGCTTGCTCTGGAATCATTCCCTCCATTCCGCGAGTCAACTTCACGGGTCTCTGTCTGAGTGACGCTGGAAACGGACCCAGAACAACGAACTTCGTTTCGAGCTGGCCAGCTGGTCTATCTGTAGGCGCTAGGTATGGTTTATAATTGCCTATTCTAGCCACGTAGACTTATGCAGAGTATAGTTGGAATCGAGACCTAGCTCATAAGAGAGCAGTTGGAAGTTCGTGACACCCGACCAATCATGCTTCTCTGGAGCTTCACAATACGTATACTAACAGCTAATCACAGTGGGCGGTGAGTTTCGAGCTAAGGGAATAAACATCGCACTGGGCCCGGTCGTAGGACCTCTAGGGCGGATCGCTTCAAGTGGACGCAACTGGGAAGGTAACATTCGGGTGTGCTAATCTCAATGGATTTCTCGTACTGATGACGATCAGGCTTCTCTAATGACCCTTACCTATGTGGTGCTTTGGCATATCAGACTGTAGAAGGCATTCAGTCAACCGGAGTTATTACTAGCACAAAGGTACAGACAGATTCAGTTTTTGGCTTCCTTCAGAGACTGACAGTAGCTTAGCATTTCATTGCCAACGAGCAAGAGACAAACAGAAATCCAAGTGGCAATGTCGCTTCAGTATCGGCTAATATCGACGACAAGACGATGCATGAGCTTTACCTCTGGTGTGTAAGCCATAGCATTTTCTCTCAAAGTTCATGACTAACCGCTAGTTAGGCCATTTCAAGATGCTGTGAAAGCTGGCACGGGGAACATCATGTGCTCATACAATCGTGTCAATAATTCGTACGGCTGCTCCAATAGCAAGACGCAAAATGGCCTGCTAAAGACAGAGCTAGGATTTCAGGTGAGTTACACCGGGTCCGTTATTTCTCCCGCTAACAAAAAAAAGGGATTTGTCGTTTCGGACTGGGGTGCTCAGCATGCTGGTGTTGCGACGGCTCTGGCAGGCTTAGATATGGTGATGCCCTCTGGTTCCCAATTCTGGGCGGGCAACCTAGCTACCGCTGTTAACAACGGATCCGTACCTGAGTCTAGGTTGGATGACATGGCGACACGGTATGTGTAAGGTCGACATTCTACCTGTGATCTTTCTAACCGTAATAGGATCATTGCCGCGTGGTACAAGATGGGCCAGGAAGCAGGTTTCCCACCTTCTGGTATAGGAATGGCAGCGAATCTTGCAGCACCCCATCAGAGAGTTATTGCCAAATCACCAAGCAACAAAGACGTCCTCCTGCAGGGTGCTATTGAAAGCCATGTTCTTCTTAAGAATGACAATGGTGCTTTGCCTCTCAAATCGCCAAAGTTGATTTCGCTATTTGGTTATTCTGCAAAGTCTTTCGACTCTTACACGCCTGGGGCATCTGGTTGGAATAGTGGTTCAGAATCTGCCCTAGGATTCAATGGAAATTCTCCCAGTCAAATTGCACCAAATGGGACACTTGTCTCCGGAGGCGGCTCGGGAGCCAACCAACCTGCCTACGTGAGTTCTCCCTTTGAAGCTTTGAGTCTTCGAGCCTATGAAGATGGTACTAGTCTCTGGTGGGATTTTAAAAGCGGAAATCCTATTGTTGATCAATCTTCGGACGCTTGCATCGTTGTTGGCAATGCGTATGCTACGGAAGGATCGGATCGACCAGGGCTCCATGACGATTTCACTGATGCTCTAATCAAAAATGTTGCATCTCAATGCAACAATACCATCGTGGTGTTCCATAACGCTGGCGTTCGGTTGGTTGACCAGTTCATCGAACATCCCAATGTCACAGCGTTGATATTCGCCCACCTTCCTGGACAAGACTCAGGTCGCGCATTAACTTCGATACTGTACGGCGAGGTTAATCCGTCAGGTAAATTGCCGTATTCGGTTCCACGTAACGAATCAGACTTCGGGCCACTGCAAAACGCAACAAAGCCGAATGGAATTTATGCATTGTTTCCACAATCTGATTTCGACGAAGGTGTGTACATCGACTACCGCGCTTTCGACGCCAAGAATATCACGCCACGTTATGAATTCGGCTTTGGACTCAGCTACACGACTTTTAATTATTCAAATCTTGAAGTGTCGACGAAGAGTGGTGCAGATTTATCTTCCTACCCCTCAAAGCCAGTCACCGAGGGTGGCCACGAAGACCTATGGGATAACCTGGTACAAGTGTCTGCAACTGTGAGCAACACTGGATCGGTACCTGGCGCTGAAGTGGCACAGCTCTACGTTGGTATCCCTAACGGACCTGTACAACAACTTCGTGGTTTTGAGAAGCCGGTTCTCGAGGCTGGTCAGTCTACAGTCGTAAACTTCAATCTAACGAGACGGGACTTAAGTACCTGGGATATTGTCGCCCAGAACTGGCTATTACAGAAGGGAAGCTATCAGATATACGTTGGATCCAGTAGCAGGAAGCTCCCTCTAACTGCAACGCTGCAGATCTGAGAATGAAGTTGCCCTTGTTGTTGGTTCAACATCGATTGACTTTTGGTATTGGAATTAAAATAATATGACCTAGTATTCGAAATAATGTGCAATAATTGTTGTCCTCCTTTGGACGTCCAGCTTTGCACAGCAACGGAGAATATAAACATAAAAAGAAGCCTGCTAATAAATCGTAACTAATATTAAAGCTCGCTTCTGTGGGGAACTTTAAGATGTAGAATCCATACTGCTCTTACTATTTCACACCAGCTACTTAATAATTAGAGGTCCTCTAGGGGTAATAAGTTAGTATTGTAATGCTAATGTCATATCTTAGAGCCACCTTCTAGGCCTCTCAACAATTGTTCATCTGCTACAATTATATTTATTAGCTTAACACTTTGGTCGAGTCCCATCGGTGGGTAATACATCAGCAAAATCTTTCTACTATATGAATGTTTTAAGACCACAATTGCTATTCGCTTGAAGGGCGTCCTGCAAAATACGTCATTCACATGTTATTTTGGGCTCTATAACTGCACCATGTCATATACTACAGCATCGGTGAACTAGACAATAGAATTCATAATCATTATTCTACACAGCTAGGCATTTGCCGCGAAATTTACCACTTCTCCACGTAAGGTCGAATATCAACTTCCCAGGTGAACCCCGAGCGGTGCTGAGTGTGCAAGCTCCAGTAGGTCTCGGCAATCTTCCAAAAAGAAAAGGTCAGTAAAGGGAGGTTTCACACTTCGGGGTATATAAATAGAAGTTGTACTCACCGAATCGGCACTAATCTTGCCGTCCGGGGCGCCGCCGTTAACGCCGCTGTAGGCCTCGGTCCTGGGCCCGGTAATGACACCGTCGATTATGGCGTGTGCCACGTGAACGCCCTTGGGCCCGTACTCGCGGGCAAGAGACTGCGCCATGGCCCTCTTGGCCCACTTACCCGCGGCGAAGGTGGCGAACTTCGCGGATCCCTTGACGGACGCCGTGGCGCCGGTCACGATGAGCGAAGGCGGGTGGGGCGAGGTGCTGACGGACTCCTCAAGCAGCGGGAGAGTCTGCCGTGCGAAGTTGAAGAATCCGCGACTGTTTCTGATTATCAGTAACTGGTGCACTACTATGCATACATACATTTATTGCTCAAGGAGCAAGCAGATGAGGGTTGGCCAGGGCCACTTACATGTTCACATCGATGCTCGCCTCGAGCACCTGCGGGTCGATCTCGACGAACGGCCGGGGCTGCATGCCGCCCGAGGCGTTGTAGACGGCGGCCGCCAGCTTGTGGTCGGGCAGCTCCTTGGCGATGGTCGCGAAGGCGGCCTTGAGCGAGTCGACGTCCGCCGCGTCGGCGCTGACGCCGATCGCTTTGCCGCCGGCGCCGTTGACGGCCTTGACGCTGCTCTCGTAGCTCGCGGGCGTTCGCGCGAGCAGCACGACTGCGTACTCCTTTGCGAACCGGGCCGCTACGGCCCCACCTGTCCGGTTGTGAGCTGAGGGTCTGGGGTGTGAAATGTAGCGTGGCTTGTGAGCCTGCGGCAGTCCTTACCTGTGCCTCCACCAGCTCCGATGATGACTGCGTAGAACTTGGAGGACATGGTTCTTTTTTATCGTGGGGGATGTGAAGGAAATTAGTGTTATGGATGCGAGGGGGGCTGGTGTTATTGAAGAGGATAATGTCGAATATATCTTTGTGTTTTTCAAGGAGGAATGATGATGTTATATAGACATAGAAACGGCGTCGGAAATAAGGGTTATAGTGATCATGTAAGTAAATTCAGCGTATTCTATCGCGGTCCATTAGCGGGCTGTCGGCCGCAGCATTAATAATGGGAGTCGCCAAAACCCCGCAGTGTCCGGCGACTTATAGGTCGCCGGATTGACCTAAGCATGCTGCGCGATCACGACATTGGACGAACCAAGTAATCGAGATTTGTAATCGCATTGAAGCATTCCAGGCACTCGTGCCTGCGTGGTTGACCACGCGTCTCAGTGTAGCATTGGCCATTTGTTTCTCTTTTGATTCCTCTCAGAATCTTTGTCACGATTTTTGATTAGTGAGCTGTATAGCAGCACCCAGTCCACTTCTAGTGCCAAGCCCGAAATCCATAGTCTTGTCCTCATTAGGAGATTGGACGGGATACCAATAAGTTACAAGCACTTCACTAGGAATATACTCGACGGCAACTCTATCTAGCTTAAATACTAGAAGTAGCTTAAAACCACACACGAATCCTTTAGATTATTTTCCGATCGGCCCTTTTGTACTTCGCACGTGTTAGTAATACAAACTTACATTTTGATCTCCTAAGGCAACTTTCCCTCATTAGTTTCTATAGGACCATACTTAATCGGTCGATGATCCGATCGTTACTATCATTTTCAACAACTATAATTACAAGGAGATGCACACGGGCGCTCTCCATAAGGATTGCAGACCGAACAGGCTGCCACCTTGGGAAGTTAAGGCTGGAATGGGTAACACGAACAGTAGTCTGAAGATAATCAATGCAGTACGAAGGATACAACTATCCGGCTATCCTAACCTAATCTAAATAGTCGCGAATATAGCGTCAACTTCTTGTGAAATACCAACTTGGGGTATCGTCCTAAACTACACTGGCAATCTTCTCCCGGTTTAAATTGTGAAAACTTATGTGGCAGAGAAGTTCAGCTTTTAACCACCAAGCCTATTAAAGCCAAAATTTTTTTTCTCTCCGTCCTGAAAAGGACGGAATGACCAAGGTCGGGTAAGACTACATGTTACACGCGGATGGTTCTCCCAGCATGCACAGATAACTAGAATGAAGCGTAACAGATAAGAGAAACTTGGTAGTATACACCACACAACAACTTTTATTAAGACAGTTTCCTAAATACTCATAAATATTTTCGCGGGTAATATTTCATATGTAGAAGGCTTTATTAGCGTTGTGAAGGGGACATTGTTTTACTAACTGACATAGATGGTCAGGCATCAGGCTAGGCGAAGTTCTAATTATGGTATCCTGCTGTGTGAAACTCCCTTAGGCCCGCGGTTTTCTAGTAACTGATACATAATAAGAGGGTTTTTCTTTCTTTTTAAATAGATCTATTCCTCCGCCAGGTGGTATCTCTTAATGCTGGAAATCCAACGATAATCTTATATCTCATAGCACTCAATCAAATACACGGAGTCGCTCCAAAAACCCACCATGGCGACAACAATTTCAAGGAATAGTCAACCAGCCCGCAAGATAATAGTCGCCTCCTAGCCAAGGAATTATGGTTGTTTATAACATTGTAAATACCTATCTTAGCTGAGACTAAAGCGACTGCATTAATAATATAAGTGGCAAGCAGCGAATTTAGCTCGGGGCAAGTTCTAGGCTAAACATAGTAAATCTTCACAATGTGAAAAGGGATAAAAAGGGGTAAAGGATAACAAATAAGGCGACCAATTAGAATAAGAAGACACAACGTCACATAACCAACATGGGACGCATCATCAACCCTAAAACGACAAAAGCATCGGCCTGGTACCGTTAGCGGCCGGATAGTTATGACAGGTGAGGACAAGAACATGGTACTGATCCGGTGGATTCGAGTGGTACTCATAGGCCTTAATAAATTTAACACCCTTGTCCTTCGGGACCAATAGTCATATCAGTTGCTGTACTTGAACCTGTACCAGTCTATAACTAGCAGCTCTTCTTTTGCATAAAGCAGAGGATCGAATGATAATACACAATGCCGATTGCCAAAGTTGGTGTGTGTTATTCTCTGTCCGGTTAGCACCCGCACGGCCCCCTTAGTAAAGGCCCCTTATAAAGGGGCCCTTTTGCCCTGGACTCGTCGCGATAGGATTTTCCTTGTTACCTCTTCTTTTCCACCTCCCACGAAAGGGTGGTTTTTTGTCGTGGTCGGAGCGTTTTATGCATCCATTCAGCCTCCTAGCCGCCGCACACGGCTAGGCCTAAACGACACCTTAAAGAAATGAACAGTATTTGGGCGTGAGAATTGGGTTGTCATTCGAAGTCCTGGTCGCAGGTGGCCGGCTTGGCAAGCGCACCGCCAGGCCTTCGAGTAAGGGCTCACGCTACCCCCCCAATATATGCATTCAAACCAGACCTGTGCCAAAACCTGTGAAATGAATAGATCAAAGCATTCCTCAACTAAAATAACGCCAAGATCGGGAACTTTAGTGTGCTTATATGGGGCATAACACCGCTAGTCAATGCCGTGAGCTCCATTTTTGTTGAACTCATCAAGTTCAACAAAAGCGGGTTCTGGTATTGTTGTTAGCCATAAGAGTATATTACTTGCAGTAGTTGTCTCCAGCCGAGATTTGCCTTTCACTCTGAACATGACGAATCTCCAGTATCCAATGCCTTTTGCGACCATCTTCATCGAATGACCGATCTTCAATAATATGCAAGGACTCCTTATCAGTCGAAATTCGCTCATGCGGGAATGAACCAACTAGATGACCGGCAATTGACTTACTATATTCTTACGCTTCAAGCTGCGCAGAGCAACGTGCGATAGCGTAGAGCTCACCGCCGGTCATGTCTGGGCTGCTATTAAGCCCTGAATTACTCTCCTCTACGGCATTAAATATTGCCCGTATCTTACCAAAAGATAGGAAGAGTGTACATGGAAGACGCGATATCGGTTATCTCATCGAGCATTCATTAATTGAACGTAAATACAGATATACATGTACCGTACCAGTTCCCGCTGGGTTTAGTAATTAGTAAACTAAATTACGGGATTATGTATTGCTGTCGTTTTGGATTTTATTTTACGATTATTAAAAGTTATGGTGCGTGGTGGAATTAGAGTGCATTGTATGTTAACTACTTATGACTTGACTATTTTATTTAAACACAATCTGCTACGGTGTTTTCGTTAAAATGGGTAGGTAGCAATCGCGACTTTTGCCCGTAATGCGTTGCTGGGAAGCCTTCGACGGCGTAAACGCTGAAGATATTCTGAGCGTTAAAACTTGTTTTGACGTTTAAACTAGTAAATGGCTAATATTCAATTAAAAGTATCTAAACTATAGGCCAACAGTTTGCTAGATCCAGCTGGTCCCAGTAGGGGTAACTGTTCACGCTAATCAAGATATGGGTGTTGCTCTAAGCCTAACGTCAGAAATCATCATATCGAACATTAAGCACATTTACAAATCAATACTCTCCGATCACAATCCATATTTCAATGATAATAATCACGCTCTCTTAAAAGTGCATCAAACAAGGTTACCGAAGCCATCATGTACAAGAACAAAAAGCCCTTATACTCCGATAGAAACAGCGCGGAAAGGGATTATTGTGACGAAAGGCCAAGATGTCTTTCCCGTCGACAGGATAAAAAATTACTAGCCATTTCTACTTGAATATAGGAGTATAGTGTCTTATAGTGCTGAGTGATTAATTGTGCTGATGTGAGAAGAATATGCTGCGAAGCAGTCATTGAAATCTTCCAGGGGGGATAAGACGTGGTATGCTACCTGATCTAATTGCAAGCATACATCATATCAAATTTCAAGGGATAGCTATGTATATAAGCGTCACATCATATATCCAGAAGGGTGCCCATACGTATCCCATAGTAAGTCGCGCCCTACGCTCGCCTCATTCCCTTTTCTCACCAACCTACCACCGGAGCAAACGTCAGGTCACAGTTCTTGAGCGGTCGTTGACTCTCGGCGCTGGCTTACGCGGCCAAACATTTTACATTCACGGTGCCAGGATCACCGTCATCCGAGAGCTTCTAGCGCGAGAGGATCATATGGTCATACTACTAGAGAATTCGGTGTGCAGCTAGTCGGCGATTACAATACTGTCTAGTCCTCTTCTTTAGTCGAAAAGGGTGGCAATGGTGCAAAACTTAACTACTAATATTGCCATTTCTGAATGAGGCGAGCTGAAAGCCGCTGGAAGAGTAGCCAGCTGGGTAAGTGCGTGGTTGAAAGAAGGGGTGGCAAAGGCGTCAAGCGCGTCTTCGGGGACTTCCTCGACAAGCTAAATCAAAACAGAAATAAAGTGCCGCGCATTTTGCAAAGAGCGGTGAGAGAAAGATCGCATAATATAGTCGTAGAAACCGGTGGCCTACCAAGCTGGACGTGGAAGGTGATCTGGAGGTGTAGATGACGAGGCCAATAGTGTGCATCAATTGGGATGTGTACCGGATTTTTCAAGATACCGCGGGAGATACGGAGAGCGAATAGCACTAGCTGTTTCATGATCATAGACCGCGCGTGTCATGTAGAAGGCAGATGGCAAAAAGGGAGAAAAATACAACCTTTGCGTACGTAGTGAAGGAGAATGATACAAGACTGACAGAGGTGGCAACTAAAGGCGCTTTTAGACGAGTGCTTCTGGGACGAGGATAGGAGGCGAAAGGATGATCCCAGAGATACATGTGGCGAATAGCTTCTGTTAAGAAATATTAGCGCAAGTGAAGAGAACAACTGTATGAAAGGAGGGACGATATTTTTCAGCGACGCAGGGTACGTCAATACGCTACAATCAAGTATCTGGGCCGCTCCGGAAGTTTGACTACTGACCTTAAGCTATTAGGTCTCCCCCATTTCCAGTATAGGGACAGGTTTGGCTCTTAACGGGATCTATAACTTGGGAGGGTCACTCAAAAAGCACATTTAAAGTAGTGATTAAGATCACTCAATTGCCTTTGCGGAGTATGGGCAGAATGAGGCCAGTCGTCCAAGCTCGTAGAAGCTCCCGCCTACCCAGCCCTATCTGTCGATTTGGAATCAGCGTGGTAATCTGGATGATGCGATCGCTAACTTTTTAGATCTTGAACAGGAGCAATCGCGCCCAGCTATTATGTCTTTGTCGGGGGGGTCGCTCAACTTAGGCCCGCAAGTGGCGGTCAAAGCTTACGGCTCACCGACATATCGCAAGGCTGGGGGCGAAGGCTCTTGAATTGCGGGGGTCACAATGCTCTTTTCCTAGGAATACTTAACCGTAATCCGTTTTCAACATATGGTAGTCTCCGCGTCGAGGTTTCCAACGATTGCGGAATATATGCAAGCATAAAGTCGTGATTAGCCTATCTGTACATGTAAATTGCCCAACAAGTCCACCAGAACCCAATCGTTACATAAATACTTGCGATGTATTTGCACTATGGTTCGGAAGAAATAGATTGGTTATGTGTTAAGGTAGTAATGCGAACAGAGCTGAGTTGGGATGAGATGAAGCCAATCCATTGAGAACTAAACATAACGCCTGCTACTATTGATCCAACGCAACCGCCCGCTAAGTATCAATCCAAAATTACTGGGATAATCCGAGATGGAAAGAGAAGTGTGAAATGATTTGCGTAGGCCAAACCGGCAAAGTCCATCACTTGCTTTTTTCCTTCAAATGCTTCGACCGGATATGACGCACAACATTGTCTCGTCTGCCCCTGTAAGTGCAGCCCAGTATCGTACATGATGATTGCTGCGACGGGATATCATGGGCCGTGGCATAGGCAGGATGTTTCGACCAAATATGCCTGTTGAGGTCTCGATTGGATGGGAAAGATCGTTGACATATAGAACAATCGCGCGGTTTGTTCCCAGCAAGATCACGGCTACTGATACTTAGTTAGTATTATCTAGAAAATAAACATGGAGCGAAATCGAAGTACCTCAACTGTTGCAGTTCTCCAGTCTGTTGTTCTACTTGGGCTATGCTCGAACACAGGGCAGAGACTGAATGACCAGAGCTTTCTGCGTTGGTTGCTAGGCATGGGTGAGGATTGTGGTAGCCTGCGCTAGAGTCGTTGTAACTTATCGAGCTTGGATGGATGGAGTTGAAATCCCTTGGACCACTGGCCGCGCTACTCCCGAGTTGAGGAGAGTAATTTGAGTTAAAAAAGACTGTGTTTGTGGCTTCTGGCTCTTGCATTCCTTGACAAAAGCTTCCTATAACTGTGCCGTTATTCTCTGCCAGCACTGTTCTCGAAGTGCTGGTTGTGACTGAATAGTCCTGTGGCTGTGAAGGAGGACTCAGTGGCATGGCTTCATCTGTGATGTCGAGACTAACTAAGGAAGCCTGAAAGTCTACACTTCCGCACTGCTCATACTCAAAAGCCCACGGCGTACGGGCAGTGTACGACCAATCGTATTCATGCATTTTCAACTAAATCGATGAGTTTCTCTCTATGTGAGCCAAAGAAGTCCTAGGTAGGGCTGGATATCGCGTGTTGTGCAGTGATTTCAATGGAGTTTCATCACAAAGTTGAATAATAATGATTCCTCGGAGTACTACTTTCATTTCTATCTTATAGGGTCCCCGAGCTCTTATACGCGGTTGATATCTACTTGCGCCTGTGTAGACATTGTGCCTTCCAAGCGCAATTACCCTATAACAGCGAACACTGGCCATCAACAGATATCGAGCCACGGGTATCGGTTGGCCTTGCCGTCTTAATGGACTCGCGCAAAAAAATGAGATTACTTGACTTAGCGTAGATTCGGATCAATTAGTAGCTGGGTGGCGACTGATTTTCTGTTTTTGGTTTTTGTTTCTTTTCTGCACGGTCCCCTATGCTTCTCACACATGTGAGACTTTGGTTCTGTTGGCTTGCCCTATCTACTATGCTTCTTGATTGGGGACACGAGGCAGCCTTGCTAATTTTTTTTTTGCATTTTGTGTAAGGGTTGCCGTCGCCGAATGTGGATATCAACCACACGGAACAAATGAATCAACGATGACCCGCAGAACTTGGAATTCGTGGAAGTAGAAGCATATGCATATGCACTTACACTTGCAGAGCCAGGTTTGGCTAAGTTGGTCTCAGGTGTGAGAGCAACTAACCTGGATAACTGCAACGCAAAAATGCGTGCTCCACCCTCCTGCTGCTACTGTAGAATCCTTCGACTCCACGATCCACACTCAGCCCTCCACATTCCATGTCGTTTGATCTATGAGATCCAAGACGGATGAGAAGGTAGTGTAGTATCAGGTACTGAATGTAATATAACTTGTCAGGTCCATGTCAAGTAATGACGTGGCGGGCCCTTCCTTCCTCCTGACCTCCCAAACCGGTGGCCCAGGCAGGCTCATACAATAGCATCGAGCAACCAGCCCAAGAGACTAGAACAGCTCGGGTCTAGCGGAACCCACCTGTAATGTCAAGTGGTGTGCAGACGGGGCACTGACAGGGGTTTTTTGCGTGAGGCGGAAGCTGAGCTAGAGCAGAGGCGCATAAGCAGGTACGATGGCATAACCAACACGAAGAACTCATTGGACAGGGGATTTTTGCGCCTACCCAGGCCAGGATCATCAGGGTATGGGTTCGCGGACCAGCAGGTTCACTTTGGCCGCCTGGGCTTGGCACATCTGCGGAGCTGCTTGACAGAGCCGCATTGTTGCTGCTTACAGTCACAGTCAAACCCAATACTTTCCATCATTGGGTATTTATCACCCCAGCTCAAATCAATTCTTGTCTTTCTCTAAGATCACAAAGGTCGCGATGAATTAGAGGCGCACAATGGACTTGAATGGTGACCCTCCCTCTTTCCTTTCCTTTGCTCATCCTCATCCCGACGATAGCAGTACTCTGCAAGCTTCTTCATCCTACACTCCTTCTTGCAAGTCTTACGATGCAACGTCATTGTTGCGAAGTGCGTCACCAGGAGTCCAAGAGTCCACAAGGGGAAAGAGAAGAGGCCCAGGTCGGCCTCTCACTGCACGCCGCCTATGGCAGCAGCCTGCCATGAAGCGTCGACTCATCCGGCTCTACCTGTATACAGACCAGTCGACGCTAAGCACCAAGCAAATCAGTCATCTGATATCAGCTATAGCCAGGTCGGAAGAGCAACCTCCAAGGTACATAAAATAAACTCACCATAGTACTTTGTCAATAATTAGCGCCATGCTCGATGCTAATATGCATGCACATTCAAGTGATGGGCCAGACATACCAACTTCGACTACAGCCAAACTCCAATCAAAAATACGGTCTACCCAGTATGAACTTCAGAAGCTCCTATCGGAAGGCTATCGTGACCTTCGGCCTCGCAACCGGGAAGAGGCACGCCGCAGAGTTGCAAGTTTCCGCCAAGTGAGACATGGCCGAGTTACCAAGAACACAGCTCACTGCGGCCCTTGCCACCACAAGAAACAAGATCGCCCAATTCGCCTCGACCGACCACGTACAAAAGTTCACCTATCATGGGTTCAAGAAACACTCGCCAATATGTCAGATAGCAGACCCACTTCATCTGTTTGCTCAGAAATTCGAAGCCTTCTCAGCCGTGCTTCAATTCGAAGTTCGTTTGCCCCCGAGTGTTCCAGGACCATCCTAAGTAATGATGGTTTTCTGCCTGCTCTCCGCCGTATGGGAACCTTGGCTGAGAGTGATAACTTAACAACAATTATCAAGCTGTGTTGCCAATATCGCAGAGACTGTCTCCATCGCAAGTTTCTCATGACTGCAACCAAGAAATTACCCACCACAATGTCAACACTTCCAACCGAGCTTCAGAACCAAGGTCTCAGTTCCGAGAATTTTGCGAATAAGCATGGCAGAGACATGTGGAGCCAAACACCATTACATCTAGCTGCTCAATGGGCGCACGACTGTGATGCAATCTATCTTTCATTGGACTTTTTAGAAAATTGCATATCGCCTCAATTACTCAACGCTAAAAACATCGAAGGAGATACGTTTATGCACATACTCGCTAGGCGGTGGTGCGACTTGGAGGCGCCATTAGACATAACCTTAGCTTCAATCTGTTCAATCGCCAAGGCTAAAGGATATCTGTTCTCTCTAAAAGATGCTAATGGCCGTTCATTTTTTGAATGTTTCCTTCACAGAGTGGAGAATCTGCCGCTATCATCTCCGCAGTGCCTCGAAGCTAGTGCCGGCCTGCGAAGTCTCTTGGAGCTTCCTCTTCCACTTTTCTATGATGTGACGGGTATTTCAGTACCACGTGTGAGCACATGCTTCCCACTGCTTTCTTACCATGATATGATAGGTTATTTCAAACAGCAACACGAAGTTCCGGTTGCCAGCTACCCAGGGGAGGTACTCGCTCAGTTTATTTGTGAGAAGCAGCATAATACTTTATTAGACTCGGTTTCCACGTCTAAAACCGGGGTTCTCGATCGGCTTCATCAGCTTCGTCGCAGCGTTGATCTGAACGAGTATAATACAGAAGGAAAGACATGTATCATGACCCTCATCGAGCAATTACAGATCACCGGTGTACATGAACAGGGTCTGATTCTATTGGATGATTTTCTGGCTCGCGGCGCGGACCTACGGTTACTGGACCGAGAAGGAAACACAGCACTTCACTATGCAGTTCGTGCGCAGCTTCCCCAAGTGGCTCAGCGACTCGTTTCCGCTAGCATCAATGTTCACGCGCGAAATATCCACGATGAGACTGCAACTCAGATAGCAGTGCTGCAGTATGCGAACGCAACTCAGATGGCTGTGCGGCAAGATGCGGACGCTGCCCCCAAGGGGGTAGACGAGACAGCTGGTCAGTACGCAAGAGCTCAGAGTATCCTCGTGCGACTCTTTGACAGCTTTGCCAAAAGAAAAAGGGAGCATATTTGAGAAGGAATATATGCGGAAATTACTCAACAACTTCATTGACGATGAACGATCATACTAGCCATAATTTCGCGGCTCGAAGAGAACCCTAAGATTGCTGCTTAGATGTGGATCCATAGCCCCGTGGTATATCCGCGGGTTAAGTACTTGGACGATCATCATTTCTCTAATTCCCTTATGCCTGTGACGTTGAGCAGGTCTCGGAAACATGGCTATACTCACTCGAATTGGTCAAATGACGCGTTTCGTTCATTCAACGCAACGGAATCATTTCATGGCCTGCATAATTCAATTGCTAGCTGATCATATTTGATTAATACCTTTTGAATGGTACAGTGTACGAAAGAAAATAATGATTTCATTTCTTTTCAATACACCTCAACAACACATGCCGATGGCCAAGGAATTGAGTACAACCACCCGGAGAGCACACCAGATCATAAATATATGAGGCCAAGTACACCCTTTCTGGACGGGCAATAACTAAATGGCATGCTACTAAGGCAGATGGCTTCGTACATGCAACAACTACAGAAACCGAGTCTGTATTGGTATATTTGACGGGATGATTTATTCGAGGTGATAGCGTGGTATTTAAAGGCGACATGTTCGTTTGGGAAATGATCTGGCATCGCTATTTGCCTTCTAATGTCTTGCGATTGAGGGTAGCATGACCTAGAGTTTCACTGGCTCAGTTGAGCTATTTAATGGATATGAGATCATACCTAGTGTACCTTTCTGAGTTTTATGTCAACCTTGTAACAAAGATAGCGACTGTTGAAAAGATTCGGGTCATAGGCTCTCAGCCTGAATTCATAACCGAAGGGGGAGTGTTTGGGAGTAGTCTAAAATTTTCCTATTTCATATTGGCACAATGTCAGATCAGGTGGCGGTAGACTGCTAAAGGGAAAACTGACATCTCAAGGTTTCAATGAGCAGGTACGATTCGTCCTTTATAAGGGAGCATCATGTCATAATGAGTGAGCGGATAGATAAAAGTGATATATGTCCAGTCAATGCTGATCAATTCATAGTTGGCCTGGGTATCAGAGTAATCTATAACCCATTAAATACCCATGCCCCGTCTTTCTTGCCTAGATGAAAGCTTTTCCGGCCACAAGTATCCCGAAATGATAACAATATTGTAGTAATCTCGCGTGTCGGCACCATTTTGCCTTATGTGTCCCAATAGAAATGCGTTTATAACGAGAAATTGATGTTAGAGTAGCTCAAGCCGAGATGTGGAATTTAGGTGTTCATGAATGTTGGTGGCTGCTTGCGAAGGCCACATAGATACCTCGGATACGTTCATAGCAGGTTTACTAAGAAAATCGAATAAACGCAAGGGGAAAGACGAGATCATAAAACCTGCTGCCTCGCCTATTGAAATTAGATTATGATCATATCACATTAAATCGGAGCTCACCTAGTGCAACCAAGGCAATATTCCTCGGCACTGAAGGAGGCAGTCCATAAGACCCCATAATGAGGGATGCTGCAGGGCACCAGATGTATGGCCACCACGCAGTCAACGAGCGGTGTCCTAGAAGCACCTCTCCGACTATAGCAGCTGATGCGGCTGTATCTCCCAATGCGTCGAGAATCTCGATTGTTATGTTGTGTGCTTGCTCTAAGAGATCGGTGTGGGCGTCATACTTGTTGACTAAGGTATCCGAGATGTCAAGAAGCCGTTGCATACCCTAAGAGAAAAGATCAGATACCACCCGATACAATTTTCCGCCGATCACCAACCCGCTCTAGATTATCCTGCCGAGACTCTAATTCCACAACTTGAAGGGCAGACATCTCCTTAAGATCGGTTAGCATTTACGCTATTGAAATATCCGTGGGAAAATCGACACATACAAGCTGCTCATGAAGTGCTGTTGTCGCGGCTACGGCCGCTGTCATAGCTGTGACCATGATTTCCATTTCAGACGTCGCTCCCTGTCTCATGACTTGCAGAGACTGCCCGTGCACAGCTGCCGCTTCTGCATGCCCGTCTATCACATCTTTCAGCATCACCTGAAGCATTCGCTCTAGGGTCGCCGCGCCTTCGAGGCCCGAATCGACAAATTCTTGCGAGTTCTGCGACAGGAAAGTCAGCGAAGCGGATTGCAAAGAAGCCGCTGGGCAATCACACCTTAATTACTCGGAGCAGGCGATCAGAGAGCATATTGTCCGCATCTTCAAGTCCATGCTGGAGCTTGTCGAGTAACGGAGATAGGCTGTCGATCTTGTCTCCAGCTATTTGGGCAAGCAGGTCGAGGTCGTGCATTCGCCTCTCGAAGTTTTCATCTACACCATCGGTGAGCCTGTTCATAATCTTCGTGAGGCGTTGAAATAACAAAATATTCTGGTCTGGTAGACGTTAGCATTAACGAAGCACTGCGACCAATCTATCCTACCTTTATTGTGATCAGCTCTGGCAGCTTCGCAGAACCTTAAAGCCTTATGTCGGTAGCTGACCCAAGTGTTCCATGCTGAGTCCGAGGTACCAAGACCGGAAAGACAGTCATCAATCTCCCCGGAGGTGACATGGAGATGGGCTTGGTTCTGTATTGGTAGCTGACTCAAAGTAGCTTCTTGAAACTTGGAACATCCTGCGGGTATTGCGAAACGCCCTCTTTCCAGGTCACAGATTGCTAGACTCGCGGCGTAGGAATCGACAAAATCTCTGATTTTACGACCGCTATCTGTGAGGACGGTGGCTTCGTCTTTGCCATCGAGAAGCTGACAGTTATTCACAAGTAAGCGTGCTGAAATCCGGTGGCATAATGGCTCGGATTCGAGTTCCTGAAGTTCGTTTAGCGCCACCTCATAAGAGGTTGGTACTTTCACGCCGGCCTTGAGCAGCTGTGAAGCAGTACTACTGGGTTCAAGGACCAACATATGCTCTGCTACTACGTCTGCCTGTTAGTATGGGATGACCCAGATACAGAAGTTTAGAATCTACCTGATTGAACTCTTGGCCGGGCTCGCCATGAGAATGCGGATGTGGGATTAATGTGCGTAAGTAGAAAAATGCACGAAGCCTTGATGTAGGCGAAGTAGCTATTGTGACGACCCATATCGATTTTTACGTCCAGATCATAAGAGAAAATATCTAAGAAATGGTATTATGAGATAAGAACCGAAGAAAATATATAAAGAAAATAGAAGGGGTAATTCTAGGTCTAGAGGCGGTGGTTAGTTTCGTAGACGGTGACCTTACTGTAAATGTTGAAGAGTTCGTAGCTAGATGAAGATGGTGTTGCGCTCTGGTAGCGAAGGGCTCAGGGCCTGGGAATGATAGAGAAAGGTAGGTAATGCAGATGAAGGTATCAGGCCCGTATTTGAACGGGTGGAGATGCAGAAAACATTCATTTCTACTTTCAGTCTGTCATTCAATTTCGGATCGCGACCATGGCTGAGAAGCTGGAGAGGAGTTGGGGTGGCTCGCTGCAATGATACAAGATGGTGCTTGTATTAGTGAGAGCTATGCTGATAAAGACTGGTCTACACAAATCGAAGGTACAGTTGAGCCCACCATGTTATCACGTACAGGCTTAGATGTTGGCCAACCGACCAGAGATAGGTATCTACGTGATCACGAGAGAAGGAAGGGGCTACTATTCCACATAGCAAACAAATGAAGGAAAGAGGGACTGATGAGGGACGTTGACGTTCACCTCTGTTGAATCTATTTAGGCTTGGCGCGGCCCCGCGCTACGTACAATGGATGTTTGCAGTATTAGCGTTGCTTATATGCATATCACTCTTAAGCCGGTTGCTACTATATCTCTATGCAATATCCACGTGATTTATGTTGCATCAATTTTCGCGATGCTAAGCATCCCCGTGAGCTCTAATTCTCAGCATCCAAGTTCAGCACAACGCCCATTCAACACGGCCAATTGAGGTCGTCTCTCACACGGTCACGATGCTTTCGCCTAGCCGAGGTAGGGTACTTGAGAGGGTTGTCTCGAACACCGCCATAACGCTACCCGGCTTCCTCGTGCCAGCCTTCCAGATCGCGCCGCGGCGACCATTCTCCAACACATCTAGCAATCCCTCGAAGCTTGGCCGGACACCAATATCGATTCCTCCTGGCGTCGACATCACCATCGGAGAACCAAGAGCCAAGAATGACCCTACGACTTATCTGCGCATACCAAAGCGCACCGTTACTGTATCGGGGCCTCTCGGCAAACTCGACCTAGAAATCCCCCCGTTTCTTACGATCCATCATGACGAGGCAGCGAGAAGAGCACTGGTCACCATTGAGGACCCAAACCTGAAGGAGCAGAAAGAGATGTGGGGTATGTTTTCAACACGCTGCGCACGGCTCAAAAACCTCGAACTTTGCCACAGATTGATGACGTGAAGCTGGGCTAAGAACTAACGCGAACGGCAGGGACGACATGGGCATACCTAAACCGCTACATTATGGGTGTATCGGAAGGGCACACTGCCATCCTTCGACTTGTTGGTGTCGGATACAGAGCGACCGTAGAAGAGCGACCAAGGAAAGCGCAATATCCGGGTCAGAAGTTTGTGTGTCTTAAGCTGGGCTTCACACACCCCGTCGAAGAGCCCGTACCCTTTGGCATGAAGGCCAGCACACCGCAGCCGACAAGAATCCTGCTCGAGGGCATTAATAGGGAGGAGGTCATGTCGTTCGCGGCGCAGATTCGCAAGTGGAGAAGGCCGGAACCATACAAGGGCAAAGGTATTTTCGTTAACGACGAGACTATCAAGCTCAAGCAGAAGAAGATCAAATGATCTGCCCTGTTTGTCTGTCCTCTTATGGTCTGGGCATTTGGGATGCTTCCTCCCATCTAGACTTCTATTGTACTCTATATGACCGCATAAGTATACCCGAGCCAGGCACTAGATATGTACTTTTTGTATTCTCTACACGCTGTACACCTTTTTATTTGATTCCGAGAACCTCTTGTACAACGGCAAGGACTTGGGCGTGGCCACCAGTGGGCGCCGCGACCACGCCCTTGTTGTTGGCCAAGGTCCTGCCGATGCTGAAGTCTAGTTTTTTCCCGTGAATGTCTGTGACAGCACCGCCAGCCTCCCGGACGATTAAGTCGCCGGCGGCGTGGTCCCAAATCTTCTCCTGGTAGGTCGCCTTGACCGGTAACCGCAAGTAAATATCGCCAGCGCCTCGAGCAATCGAAGCATACTTGGCCTGGGAGTCCATTCTCACACTAGGGTTCGTGATTCCCAGCTTCTTGGCAATCTCGGCCTGGTCACCGTGAGACGAGTGGCCAGCCTCTACACTCTCACAGAAGGTAGCAGCAGCGATGTCTGTAATGGCCTTCATCGAGATCTTCTGCGGCGTCGCAAGCGCACCGGTAGTCAGGGGGCGGCTCGTAGCTCCTTGACCCAACACGCCAGAGAACAGACACCCCTTCCCTTCGTCAGTCTGGCCCGACTCCATGCTGCCGCTAAGCGGAGCTGCATCGTCGACAGGGAGGTTCGGGCATCCTAGAACGCCAACCTTGACATCGCCATCGACCATCAGCGCAAGACACACAGCGTACTGGCCGCCACGCAGAAAGCCCTTGGTTCCGTCGATGGGGTCGATAGCCCATATGCGTCCCTTGGCGCCACCCTTGCTGTTTCCGTAGTCGATAAAGGTGAGCATGTCATCCTCGCTCTTGATAGCGCCGCCGAGCGCGGCCTCAGCGTCGGCATCCGACAGTGAAGTGTCCTTCACAAGTTCCCAGATGGTGGAGCGCAAGTTCGCATCCTCGCGCAGCTGGGCGGCCTCCTCCTCGGCGACAATCTCGTCTTCTGGGAAGCTGTGCTTCAAAGCGGCGATGATGAGGGCCTGGGCGCCAAAGTCGCCGATGGTGACGGGCGACTTGTCGTCCTTGGAGACGGTCCCCTTGGCCTTCTCGTGGAAAACCCGCTTGGTCAGGATGGCGGCGCGCTGGACAGCCAGTTGTGCGATCTCGAGATCTTTGGCGTATGACGACATGTTGGTGCTGGTATTGCGTGATAAGAGGCTGAGGAGAGGGCTTGGGTTGGAGGAGGGGTGGAAGTGTGAGGCGAGAGAGCTGAGGCGGGGCAGAGCGCGGGTGGAGAGGAAGACAGCCAGTATCACGATGAAGAGCGAAGAAAAGATGAGCAGTGCCGTTCTTAAGTTCGTATGACGAGGATATTTGATCTTCTTGTTTTTATAAGTCCCGTCTCTCATATCAGGTGCCAAATGAGTCTATAAGCAGTAATGAAGAGCAGAGATTTCTGCCCTCATATACCAGTAAGCTGGCGTTGACAGATTCAGAGGATTTGGATTTGGACCCCTCCTCAGACTCTGGTCAACTCGGACTATAGAACTAAGGGTGACCGATATCAGTGGATCACGGCCAATAAGAACTACAGGCAGCTACAAGCAGTTACTGCAGTCTGCGGTATTGAAGGCTCACCCCGACTCCCGAAGCATCCTAATAGCAACCAAGACAAATCGGGACAGTGCTGTCGGCAGGCATAATCGGCCGAACGTTTGTGGATTCTTTCAGTGGGGCTCTGCGCGCACCCGGTTGCAAATCGGAACCACTAGCCTAGAGACCTGTACTCTACCTGTATGCACGTAAGATACCTATAGCAGTACTATGCCTGTAGCAAGCTTAGCTTAGTCTAGGGGCACTCTCCTACCTTGTCGGTCCGTCGCCCCTCCGACAACAACGGCCTGACGTCGCGACCAAAAGCAGCACTCAAATAAAACAATGCGACTAAACTAAGACATCCATCCATGACACCAGTATGATTTATCCGTTCCAATTTCGAGACCCAGCTGCAACTCGCCGACAATAATGCCCTGCTACTATTTCGGGCCAGTTCTCAATTCCCGTTATCGTTGAAAAGGAAAGAAGCATTGGAAGTAGAGAAAGGCGCTGCTCACATCTGCAGGCCTAATCACAGCACATTGTGCTGGGTCGAGCATTTACGGCGCTTAGCAGTTACGCCCATTTGCTACGGCGTAGGTGACTGCTAAGGACTGTCACCCTGTCGCAGGTAGATATGGCAACAATGAATGCTACCAAACGAAAGTTCAACACCCTGTTGCAAGGGATCGGCGCTCGATCAGCACCTCAACAGTCAGAGCCAGACGGCAGCCATACCCCTACTCGGGACGACGCAACCCAATTCTCCTCGTCCCCAAGTCGACCCCCTCCCTCCATCTCAACACATGATGCGTCCGTAGCAGCTACCATGGCAGCATTTGGCGCCGAGTCACCCAGCGCTGAGATACTCAATAAGCGGCGCCGTGTAGGCGTGCTGGAAACCACAAGTCCGAGTCAGAAAGCAAGCACAACCACTATCTCCAACTCAGTATTGAAGAGGTGGACGCCAGGGAACACCACGGCCACAGCCACGGCGCAAAAAGATACACGGACAGAGCCCTCGAGGTATTGCCCGAGCGATCGCGACGAACTCATCAGGCGACTCGGAACTTTTCAGGAGCTAACTATATGGACGCCGAAGCCAGAATCGATCAACGAGATTGAATGGGCCAAGAGGGGCTGGATTTGTCAAGGCAAAGAGCGCGTACGTTGCACGCTTTGCCACAAAGAGCTGGTTGTCAAGACAAATACGAAGACCGTTGAAGGCAAAGAGGTTCCTGTAGTCGTTGGTTCAGATATAGAACAAGCACTGGCAAAGAGGTTCGCAGACTTGATCATCAATGCGCACGAAGAAGATTGCCTTTGGCGGAGACATGGGTGTGATGGTAAGGACCCAACTGCCCCAGGCCACGGAAGTATTATAAACATACTGACCAACCTACAGATTCTCTCTTGAGGCTACCTCTTGCTGTTCCACAAACTGCCCTGGCTTCTTTACGCGAACGGTACGATGACTTGTGCACACGGCCATCTTTTCTCCCTTACCTTTTCAACCTACGCCTACCTCCAACGCTCGACCTGGAAGCTACAAAAGCTCAGCTGCCACCGACCTTTTTCACTGAACCACCGCCTCCAAGCACCAACCCTTCGTCCCCTAGCGATGTGGCTCTGGCTCTAGCCCTTACTGGCTGGCAAGGTCTCACCAACCCCAGAATTGGAGCAGTTCCGAACTCAGCCACCTGTGCAACATGTCTGAGGAGACTAGGACTATGGATGTTCAGAAGCAAAGAAGTGAACGAGGCAACGGGCGAGGTTATCGTTCCTGCGCCAATGGACCATCTTGACCCAGTTCGAGAACACCGGTTCTTCTGCCCTTGGCGAAATGCCATTGCACAACAGAACCCAGGCGCCAAGACCAAAGACACAAAGGCAGGCTGGGAGATTCTGGCGCAAACATTAAAGAATGGCGCATACCTACGCCAACAAGCCGACAGGAGTAAGCAACGTACCGCGCTTCATCGCCCGGTTGCATCACTACCGGGCACACCCTCACGAGGTGGTCAACGGAATAGCGAAGAGGGCTTAGTCATGCTAGGGCCTGACATGGTAGAGGACGAAGAGGAGGATATGGCCGCTAGGGACGCCAAAGACAAGGAGAGGTGGGCGAAACTGAGGAGAGTGAAGAGCCTTTTTGACACCAAGGGTAGAAAGAAACTTCAGCGCACACTGAATGGTTCTAGATCGGCCACGAGCCGGCCTCCCACTGCACATTCGAGACAGGAGAGCGTGGCTGATGCCAAATCTGGCGAGAAGGAATAAGGGAGCCTTGGGGTACTGGAAGATATCGACAATCTGTTTTGGCGCCTCGAAATTAATGTTAATTAAGATACCCTAATCGACCGCTCATTGTATTGCAACTGAGCATGCGTCTACGTGACATATCACAATTTGCGAGCAATTGACAAATAATCAGTGCATAGTTTAAGGCCAGGGTCGGTTAGCACCAGCAGGTAAGATATCAGGAGCGACTCTGGACACTGCGAGTACACTGGACTGAGCGATGCCTCTCATCTTCCATCGTTACCAATGTCAAGTATCCTGCGATCGTTTCCAACACAACTCCCACGCTTCTCCACCTCCCTATCGAAACAGCCTGTTCAGCCCCCTCAACGGCATCCTCCCTACCCCGTCCAAACCGCCGGCCCGGGCGCAGTATACGACGTGGGGACGGGGTAGTACGACCACAGCAGACCGGGGTCGGTGGCCTTGTAGGCGCCGGGGAACGCGACGAGCGGGCCCGGCACGCCGGTCCCGCCGCCCGTGACCTCGACCTGCGCGCACGATAGGTACATCTGCGCGCCGCCCACGGCCTGCGCCTGGTGCAGCGCGATGCTCTCCACGCGCACGAGGTACTTGCCGCTCGGCACGTTCTTGGGGATCGTGAAGAACACGGATTTCTTGTCTGTTTTGTTTTTTTTGCGCGCGTCGCGCCCGTCGTTAGCTTGTACGCAGTTGTGCTAGGTATGTGTTGTTCCCATGTTTCACTCCGGCGTGGTAACTAACGGTTTTGTGTGTGTGACGGGATTAAGTATGGGCCAGGAAATTTAAGAAACACGAAAAGCATTAAGGGTAGGATACGATACATGAGGAGTTAAGGAGATCGTAGAAAAGAGACACAGAGAGAGAGAGAGAGTTTTAGAGAAAAGAGGAAAAAAAAAAAAAACGCACTATAAGCAGGCCAGGTACTCTCGGTGCTCCCGAGCGGCGGGACGGCCGAGATGCTCCCGGCCTTGAACCAGACCTTGCCGGCCGGGTCCCAGGTGTTGATGTCGGCGGCGTCCGGCACGCGCGCCATGTAGAACTGCACGGGCCCGAAGTGCGTGACGGCGCTGTCGGCCACGAAGCCTAGCACGTCGCCCGCGGCCACGCTGGCGTACTTGCCGCTCCCGCCCCGCAGCTGGTAGCAGCGCATGTCCGGGCTGTTCACGTCGGTCACGCCCGCGTTGCTCTGGTAGTTCTTGGTCTGCCGGATGGTGGTCCAGTCGGCGGCTTCGGGCTGGCCGTTGATTATTAGTCTTGGGAAGTGGTCTGGTGGGTGGTGGTTGTTAGCGCGTCAGCTTGATACTCTTGATACGGGTTGCGCTATCGGTTGTGGCATAACGTCGAGGCCGTGGTTTGGGACAGATCAGTATGAATTCGGGTACGAACAATGGGCTTGTGCTGTTGCTGCCAGAAGCAGCAGCGATGTCCAGATCATCATGATGCTCTCCCTTTTTTCCCACTGGGCTAGTTGTTGGTAAGCTAAGATTCGAATGTAGACCTCGCAAAACTTTAACACAACCCAAGCAACAGATCGCTTAGCTTCGTCTACAACGGCAACAGCGGGCAGTGTAAGGTACTTGTTATAACGTGTAGGTCGTCATCTTTTGCTTTTGTATGCTTCCTGGAACGAATACCGGGCGACCTCAAGTGCCATCATTAAAAGCGGGAGTGAAGTTACAGTAGTTTGACCAATGGTTGTGGTCGCGGCTATATTCAATTTGGTCACGGACGGCTTAAATTGCTATTATTTATATTCAATGCAACTCGGCAAACCTATTTGCGAACTGCAACGGAAATTGAACTCCTGTCAGGCTCGGCACCAGAATTCATAGTAGACCGAAGTCATGCGCACGTGAGCCCGGCTGGCTTCAGTTTTTGATTTCCTGCTAGCTTGACTAAAGGGTCACAGGGACAGTCATCTTCACATACTCTGGAATTCAAGCAGCCATGATTTCGATATGCGGAACCAATTAAGGTGCCCTATACGGTGTAGATGTCTGCACGTAGAGAGGAAGTCTCAAGTCACTTTAAATATGATAAGCATTTATCCGCTTGGCTCATAACAAATTAGGTTAATCTCTAAAGTGATATCATTAACTTCCTAAAGTAATACCCTATAGTTCTGTAACAAAACAAAAACCATAACCTATAACTCCGCTGCTGAACGCTAGGCATACATGCCACCTCATTATTGGGTTTCTGGCCCATCAATGACAATATGTCGCGCTCTGAAACCGATACCTGGGATTCGGGTCTTGAGGGCTAAACTGCTCATGACGACGCTAAAGCTGCTCAATGCCATGGCTAAGCTAGCCCATACTGGGTCAAGAGTAATATGCTTTCCCTCTACCACGACGGGATAAAGACACCCGGCTGCAATAGGAATAGCGATGAGGTTATAGACAAGAGCCCAGCCAAAATTGAACTTGATCCTCCAGAATACTTTCCGGCTGAGCTCAAGCAGCGTAACCACTGATGTCAGATTACTGTTTACCAGTACGAAGTCCGCACTCGAGATTGCGACGTCACTACCTGAACCGATGGCAATACCGACATCTGCCATGCTCAACGCCGGCGCGTCGTTGATGCCGTCGCCAACCATGGCAATGGTAGCCCGGTGAGAGAGGTCTTCCTTATCATTTCCTAGACGGGCTTTTAAGGTCGATTGAAGGTATTTGATCTTCTCGTACTTCTGCGCAGGGAGGACCTCTGCGATAACATTCGTTTCAGGGATGCCTATACGGAGAGCGACGGCCCTTGCCGTCGTAACATTGTCTCCAGACAGCATCCATACATCGCATCCATTAGACCGTAAAGTATGTATAACCGTGGGCGTTTCCTGGCGGATAGGATCTGATATCGAAAATGCAGCGGATAGTAAATAGTTCGCTGCTGCCTTACTTGGTGAACTTGACTTGGTGGCAACGAGTGCCACTGACTTTGCTTCCGTCTTCCAAATCTGGAGTGATTTGCTAACGATTGGCGGTATGTCGATAGAGTAATCGCGCATAAGTGCTTCATTTCCAACTAGTATATCAAAGCTTTCATTTTGCGGATCTTCGCTGCATATTGCTTTTAGACCCTTTCCAGGAATCTCCTCAACATCGATAACTGTAAGAGATTTAGGCGTTTTCGTTTTGCAGTAAGTCACAACAGCCTTTGCGACAGGATGGCTGCTATTTTCCTCGACAGCTCGAAGTGCAGCTAACAGACGAGTACACTCATTTTCGTCAACATTCTCGCCGAGATAAAACTCCGAATCTGTGACGCTTGGCTCACCACCCATCGTCAAGGTACCAGTCTTGTCGAAAACAACACAGTCAATACGGCTCGCTGTCTCAAAGGCTTCACCGCCGCCTTTAACTAGTATACCGTGCTTGGCGGCAAGACCGCCACCAACGAAGATAGCCGTAGGCGCAGCCAGGGCTAGACCACACGGACATGCAACGACGAAGACTGCGATGGCAAATTGTAGGGAAAAGACAGCGGGTTCGTCTATCTTCAGTTGCTTGTTGGTAACGCCAACGACTAGCCAAACAATCCATGTGATGACTGCAATTAGTGTGATGACCGGGACAAAGTAGGCGACGAGGGCATCAGCCACTTTCTCCATCGGAGCACGTTTGGTCTGACCCTCGCGAACCACTTTAACAATTTGATCGAGCATGGATTGGCCTGCAGTGCCCGTTATGCGAATTAGAATTGGTGCACCCTTATTGACAGTTCCCGAAAAGACTTGATCGCCAACGCTCTTTTTAATAGGACGAGATTCGCCGGTCAAGCTCGCTTCGTCAAATGAAGTATCACCCTGCAGGACTTCACCGTCACAAGGAGGAGAGGCTCCGTAAGGGACACGGACAATATCCCCATACTCCAACATGTCGGTATTGACAAGCCGATCGTTTGTTTTATGCGAGCCAGTATCTTCCACCAAGAGAGCCGTAGTGGGACGGAGCTTGCCAAGCGCCTCTACAGCATTGCCAGTCTTCGACTTGCTATAGGCTTCAAGGTAACGACCCGTGAGAAGAAACAGGGTCAGGAACACAACAGAATCGAAATAGAAATTTGAATCCTCAACTTTTGGGGCCCGCTTGACAGCTGCCGCTATCATCTGAGCCACTGACGAAACGTACGCAATTGTTGTACCAAGGGATATGAGCATGTTCATACTTCCAAAACGGTAAAACCGTCGGAAAATTGGCGTCTGACTTCCTCGTCGCCATAATGACATTACTTCCTTGATAGTACGTCGATGGAAAATATCAGCGGTACAGAAGTAAACTGGCGTTGCGAGAATGAATAATGCGATTTGAGCGCGATTGATGCCAGACACCCATGGCTTCATCAGAAACATCTTTCCCCAGTCATTACCCTGAATGAGGCTCATGTACACAATACCGATTATAAATGTAGGGATCGCGATGATGAGTGTGAGGATCACCCGGAAAAAAATTTGCCTTTGGTGCTTGGTATGTATTTCCCTGGATCTTTCTTCGAGTGTGGGTGGGTGGTGTATAGACGCCTTGAATGCTGGATCACTCGCCTCGAGGGCCTCCAGAATATGGCGAATCGTAAATTCAGGAGCATGAGGGACATAAGTGACTTCCAGGATAGGTCGCTGCCACGTAGGACGAGTGTCCACCCGGAGATCATGCTGGAAGCCGGCAATGCTGTACGTTGCACGGTCACCGCAATGCGGGCAGTAAAAGCCGTCGATGCGAATTTGTACAGTCCGTTGGTGCGTGAGCCGTTTTTCATCGTCGCCGTCTTCGATAGCAACGATCTGGTCGAGGTGAGCGTCATATCCGAGGTCCTCGATGCTCTCCACTACCTGGCCAACCTTCTCCTTGTCTCCGACATACTCTACAATGGCGCTATGCGATATCAGATTTACAGCGACTTTGGTAATCCAAGTTTTGGTATCCAGTTCACTCGTAATTGCATTGACGCAAGCTGCGCAAGTCATCCCACTAATGGCCAATGAGGCCCTCCAGGGCTTAGGAGTGGTAACACCATTGCCAACGGTGGAGGATGACTGGGTGGAAGTGATCGTTGCACGTGCGGAGATCTGCCCACTTGCACGCAGACTTGAAGGTTTATGAGATATGTCCAACGTTGCATCAGCTATAGAAGGATTCCCATTTGATGTATTCGCTCGGCACTGCTGGCAGTTATTGAGATGCGCCCTAGCCCTCTCTTCCCCCGCAGCAGTTGCTTGAGCATGCGTGAGTTTTCTCGTTAGTCGTTTTGAAAAGCGGTCGGTAGTGCCATCGTAGCTACTGAATATCGCCAAGCTCCTAGAATCTTCGAGCAGGGTGTTGTCTTGATAGTCACCTCCAGTCCCTGAGGTCACACTGGAGACTTCAAAGCCGGCGGTTTCCAACTTGGAGGCCATGTGCAAGATGGGAACGCTGGGATCGTGCTCGACGGCGACGCAAGAGGTGATGATGTTGGGCGACACCCATTTAACACCTTCCAGATTTTGCAAGGCATGCTTAATACTGGATACACAGGTGGGACAATGCAGATTGGCTATGAGAAAGATGGTCACAAACGGATGCGGCGGCATTGACGGAGCCATGTTGTCGTTACCTGCAAACTGGATATTAAGTAGCGGGTCGTGAATATAAAGCGATCGTCTCAACAGGTGTTTAACACGGCGAGAGGGCGTATCTTGGCAGACATGGGACGGATAGAGCCGAAGTGGTAGACTCAGTTATGGTCAACTATACCGACGTGTACCTAAATATATTTGCGTAAATGAAAGGCAGGGTGGTATGACAGGTGGCAGGCGAAAGTCTGATTTCAGGCTGAAGGTGGAATTGCTCAACCTTCGAACGACGTGTGGAGGTGGGTATTTGGGCCGGGTTTCCAAAAGGACTAGCAAGATTTTCAAAGCCGAGACTGGAAGACGGTAAATATTAGTTATTGTCAGAAGATGGAAGAGGACAGATGGCAGGGAATAGAACGAAGCAGAATAAGATGAGAAAGCGAAAAGAAATTGAATGGCAAAATATCAATGGGACTGACTGGACTTAATCATAATCAACCACAATACAATTTACGCACCTTCTCCATGACTTACACGCACAAACACCGCAACAAGTTCAACCCCATGTAATCATACCCACAGTAACATCCCGGTTCCAGCGTTAGTCTCCCCCAGCTGTCAGGTACTCACGGCTACAGTGGCCACAGGCACCATGGCCAAGTAGAGTTCACCTGCCCAAACGTAATGTAATAGGTACCTACCTGGTCTGCCACTACCTCGCCGGCCGCACTATAGATCATGTACCTTGGCTATTTTGTTAAGCTATTACTTGATTAGTTGCTTCGAAGGCGTTGAGCATCGTCTGCAGCTTCGGCTGCCGGCATCGGCGTCGGTGTCGAGAAGAGTTTCTAGGTTACAGCGCACCCAGGTACCTACATACATACATCTCAAAAGTGCAGCCATAGGCAATGCACAGTGACTAGTCAAAAAGTACGAGTCGAAAAAGCCACATATATCCCTCTAACCTTAGAAGCCATCTCATTTAGCGGGATGGTCTAAGTTGATAGCGACTTCAGATCAGTTCCACCTCAGGCGAATCGAAATGACGCCACGGGAACATGTCATGTCGGTCATGACGGGTTCTTCAGAAGTTCACTTAGCCGGTGACGGGGCCTGAGCTGAACTCCGGCTTATCATCCGGAGTTCTGGTCGCCACCTAATCCACTACCAATGACAGCAAGCCACCGGCCGGTCATGGGGGCTGGAGGGCCCACAGAATCCCCGGCGTTGACTTGACGCACAAAACGCGCATCTCCACACGGCTTGACTGACCGTAATGATAATACATGCCTCGGGGTAAGTGCATACCGATACAGGCATCATGGCTGAGAAGCGGCTAGAAAGCACAAGATCACGAGATGTAGCTGTTGCAACAACGGTTGAACGAGATGACAAATGCATGGGTGGCTATTCGAATCCGTTGTTCTCGCAACTTCTTCTGGTAGAAAAGCATGTACGAGAATGGTAGTCTTTAGCAAAAGCGCAGACAGAAATTGGTGTTTCTGAGTACCACGCTTACAAGAGAGAAATTTCGGAGGACCATGTTCCGTGTATGCATAGCCACAATTTATCAGAGCAAACACAAGCCACACCTGCTTCGATAACAATTTTTGTCTACCTAGCGTAGCCACCTAATTATGTCATAATAACGCTGAGTAACACACTGAATACGCAACATTACGATATGCAACAGCTTCAGAAGAGCGCATCACATCTGGAAGTGTATGCTTCATACTACTAGTTTAATGGAGTATACGAGACCGGAATGATACCGAAACAGGCGTAACAGTTACAGTGTTCCTGACATGACAACTGCTTAAAGGATCAACAAGGCGCGCTCTGGTTCATTTGTACTCCTATACTTTGGCGGTCATCACCTCAACAACATTTCTATGACTAATAGCCCAACTACATCCTGTGAAACCATTTTATTCTTAACAGGGGGTTTTTTTTTCTCGATGATTTAATAAGCGTGTTTAGCACAAGTAATTATGCTCTTTTAACTTTCTGACTGGTTTAAAAGCTTAACGCAAACACATTGATAAGCCATATCTGCATTGCTGTGCATTAATTCCAGCTATTAATCTGGAGCTTTGTATGGCACTACGCTAGCTTTGGGTTGATTTTCTCACCTACCTTGTCGGAAATGAAACGCAAAAGGACTGCGCCACGCCGACTTCCTATGACCTAGACGAGTTAGTCAACTCATCTTAGACACTGTAAATGATTGGATGTTAATTACTACTGGCACCAAGAACTATGGCTTTTGCGACCGTAACGTTATCAAAGAGGACTGGAGCTGTATTAATTACAGCGTCTTGCATTACATTGTCCGCGATAGGGTGACTACATTCCAACTCCAACTAATCGCGTCGGTTTTCTCGCACAGGCGGAGTCATATAACGCAATAACACTCCGAAGGCAACCTTGATGTTTATTGGAAAGCCGGGTATCAATTAATACATTTCATAAGATATAAAATATCTGTTTCTATTTGCACTTACGCACATTGCACTTCATTATGGCTAAGATTGTATTCCGGCCTTTTCAGCAACCAGGTATTGTTCGTTTGCCATTCCATCCAAACGCAGCGTTTTTTTTTTGTCCGTTAAGCTATTCAATTCCTCGATACGCTAACATAAATATAAGGCATCTATACGCGGTTGAATACTGCCTTGCTCTATGCGGCTCGTGTCACATATCGAGAAACCAAACAATATGCATATCAACAAAGACGAACACCTAACCAGTATAAGAATGAACGTGAGTTTATCTCTGTCACGGAATATATACCGTTAATGCCAGCCGAGCATTAAGGGCATCGTTTTTGCGATAATCGCCTCAGCGCCGTCAAGGCAGGGTGCTTCTTTATCCTATTCTTAGTTTTTGAATTGCGGTCATAATTCTCATTCTGTAACAGCCAACATCATTTTGTTTTTTTAGAGTGAGCGACATAATTATTATAGAATGGTTTGGGAACAGCTGGAACAGGGTTTTCAGTAGTTAATTGAATCAGACACCACTGCTGAAAGCCGCTTGCGTAACCTAGCCTAGTGTAATTATCTTGCCCGCGCTTGTGAAGACTGGCATAATAGTAATTGTCTACTCAAGACTATTGCTGGGCTTGCTAGCCCATTGATTTTGTGTCGACGATGTCTCACCTCTGGGGTGGGATACAGGTATAGCCTCCAACTCGGCAGTATCGAGCTGAAATCCTGACACAATTGCTGGATATGGCTTTGAGACCGCCTCTAGCTCCGGTTTCGTCCTAACATACATGCCCCTATTCCTTGCTGTGCCCATTGTTCCTTCAAGTTCCGGTTTCTGTAGGTAAATACCATCACCGTAGGACTTACCAGGCGCACCCTCAAGCTCAGAGCGCGTTGTCGTAGGGTCAAGCTCCGCTTTCCCTGTATAGACGCAGGCCTTGCTCCCCTCCAACTCCGGTTTCTCTACATAATCTTCATGGTTAGCTTGGGTAGTCGAGCTTTTTGTTTCCCTTTCTGGTGTTTTCCCTTTCCTACGTCTTCGAATGAGGAATAATACGAGAGCAAAGGAAAACGCGACGGCTAAAGTACTGCCTAAGGCGATTCCAACTTTCGCTGAGTCAGATAAAGTATGCTGGGGATTTATACTGTTCCCGTCACCGCTCGGTCCTGGTACTGGAGCTGTTCCAGCAGATGAAGAAATTCCGGAAGTAATAGGTGTGGTTGTGGTGAGTTTCTGTCCACCTAGAAATATTGGTGTAGCTAGTACTGTAGCAATGGTAATCTCCAAAGTGACAGAAGCAGTCGTGGGAAAGATGTCTACTCCCCGGGGGGCGTATTGGTAGCCTGTGGTTCTCACTTCCGTTGGTAATATCTGTACTTCTCCCCCGCCGAATGGGAATGTAGTATCGCTATCGATATTACAACCGTTCGTTAATAGAAATTTCCCTTGCGTAAGCGTATTTTGGCATAGATGGGCCGTAGACACCCACGTAAGCTGAAGCCCACTGTTGTATAAATATTAGCATTGCAAGCGCGTAAACCACTGGCAGCTTACGTAGGGCAGCACCAGAAGCCATCTGGTGAGATAGCGCTCCCTGCTGTCGTCATTCCCACAGGGCAGAAGTACCCGGGGGAATACGTCACTATATTCCGGCCTGTAGCATCGCTCGCCGGAAAACAGGATAGGGAGCTTCTACTGGTATATTCCCCAGATTCGTAACATCTAGCCCCTGGGAAAATTTCTGCAACCAAGGTTGCAGGTGGATTGTGATATGAATAGTACAGGTTCGTGCAAGACGGGTCTGGGGTAAAAACTGTGGTCAGTGCCGGTGGGTATTGAGCTGAGGTAGTCGTTGACGCAGCAGAAGTGGCCATACTAAGAGGTGAATCAAATTGATCAGTGATGCCCATTCTTGCATATTACCCGTGTGACACGATAATTATCAAAGAGTAAGATTGTGATATAACGTGATAATTTAATCCCTGTGCACTGGCCTTTATATCAAGTTGTGATTGCTGAGTGCGAGACGCCGGGGAAGACACTGGCGTAGCATTTGCTCATACACCCCTGCAGAGTCGTATCCGTTTCGAATTATCTAGGGGAAATTGATGTTGTCAAAATAGTATCTGAAACTCCTTTGGTACTACACTCTAAGAGCGGCGTCGTTCTGAAGTCGACTTTTGGCAATGGAGACTAGCCTTCCCGGATCTATGTTTTCACTTCTGATAGAAAGGAAGACAAGTGAGCAGAAGTGATAGTGAACTGAAATGGACTGCATTCTTACTTATACTATTTGTATATATACTAGATATCTCTGTTAGCTAGTCATGGTGCAAATGTTACTTCTTTTTGAGAAGTAAAATGCTCAGGAGTAAAGTATGTGTCGGGTAATTATTCTGGAGTTTCAGCCTCACAGGATAATGAATAGGTGGGTATCAGCGTCACAGGAGTCAGCGTCACTCGAGTCGTATGCTGCAGGAAGGCCACCGCAAATGGGTCCGCGTCTTGTTTCTAATAGAGGATACACGACAAAAAATATTTATATATTTGTGACGAAAACCCGACGCCGTTATCGCCGAGTAAGCAACAGCGGTGTTCATACGTGACAATATTTGTGTATTGGATGACTAAGTACTCGGGTCAGTAAGTCCAACCGAATATTTATCTGCACTCTGCGTAGCCTACTATACATCTCTGATAAGTAAATATTATTGATATTATGACAAGAGCTGAGTGTAGCACTGCACAATGGTTTAGGGGTTATTTTTGACGTCATGAAAGAATAAATACAAGCCGACTGACCTGACCCCCAAATGAATCGACGAATACAAAATCTGCCCTTACATTCCGATGAAACACAGACCGTAGCTATTATAAGAAAGCGAAGCCGAGTCAGCATTTCAATACTTACAGCTGGAGATCCCCAAGTGCTATGTGTGCTTAAGAGCGAAGTAAGATATATAGAAGTAGCTAGGGTAGTAGATTTACACTACTTGTAACATGTAGGAGGAGGAAATGCCCGACACAACTATAATATCCGAATCCGATTAGTCCTCCCAGACTAAGTTATTTCAATCAATCATTGTTACTTTCGGTAGTGGACTTAGGCGGGCACCCTCCCGTTGAGGATCTCGTGGGGCTTGTGCCTGCATATTGCCATACTCGGGGCTGAAATACATTTGTGGGGGTTTCGTGCTACGTAAATAAGTACCTAGCCGAGCTAGCTAAGGCGCTGAGTACGGGAGGGAGCTTCATGATATGCCGTAAGAATACTACCACAAAGTTCCTACGCTACAAGCGCATGCGCGCAAAGTAGCGGAAGTCGATTCCAAAGTATAAGAATGGCAATCGCTCGCTCGATGATCCCAGCTCTATCATGTATCGGATGGTGTTTAGTTCAAGGCCACTCTACACTTGGATTGAAGCCGAGTCGGCCACTGTTTTTCCTTCCTTCAAGCGCCCAGCATTGGGTTCTTGAAGGGCATCCTGGCTTGACAGCCAGTGAAAATTCACACGGTTCGACTTCATTAAATCCTTAATAAGTAGCTCATGACACTATCGGATTCAACTTTGGACGCTATCAATCAAACGAAGTCATCGAGATTTATTCTCTGCTACTTAGCATAGCGTATTCAGTGCCTGTTGGTCTAGTAATTCTCCTTCTATGGAGCGGGGAACAAGGCAAATCCCAACAACAATATTATATGATTCGACTAGTGTAACCGACCAAGGAGGGCATACGGCATAAATTAGAAGGGGGTTCGGTCCTCGAATGATAGCAACAGGAAGCACCGATGATTACAAGAAATCAGATGGCTTCAGCGTTGTGTTTTTGGGAATCGCATAATCTTAAGGGTTTGTTCATGTGTCAGGAAAACGCCGCGAATTGTTTGATCATTACTGTTCAGTCATCTCCAATAATTCGAGCGAGTAAAGCTTTAATTCCACCCACAAGACCTGGTGGTGGCTTGCCCCAGTGATCCAACCCGCTCAATCCTTCATCTCCATGTAAGGCAGACATGCTTCATAAATAGCTTTACAACCAGGGTACTTCATTATCCTCTGGAATACCCCCTCGTCTACCATCCTCGCAGATTGAAAGGACCCTGAAAGGAAGAAGTCGGTATAGCTTGGCCTGGCGCCTAGCACAAACGGCCCGTCGGCTTTGTTCGTCTGCATTAGCTCGTCGATGGTGCGCATGCCATCATCCACCGCGTTCCAGATCTGTTCCTCCTTGTCGTGGTTAAGTAAGTCCTCAAGCCGGTGCCCGAGCGAGGCCTCGCGCGTGCGCCGAAAATACTCTTGAGCGCGCGGCGACAGGATGCTCATCTCACGCGGCGTTATTGACACACGGAAGGCCGGACCAATCACAACCCGTGCTTTATCCTCGATCTCACGACCCAGCTCCGACGTCAGCGGTAGCGGCGGGTCCGGGTAGGTTGACTCGAGGAACTGCGCGATGGGCACCGAGTCCATCATGTACGTGTTGGTTGGCACATGCTGAATAGCCGGGACCGTGTAGAGGCGCTTATTTCCGGAGGAGGATGTGCCGGGAAGCAGGCCACTGGAAATTTTAGGTTATGAAACTTCCCTCTACGCGCGATCAGAGCGCTTTAAAGTTGTGCATGTGAATAATGAAAAGAAAAGCGACGGGTGGGAGGTGGGAGGCGCAGTGCGAAGAACAAAACAAGGCGCATATAACTCACAGCCCTTTTAGCGTAGGCTCGATATCCGGGAATTCAAGGAAGACGGTCTTGTAAGGGATGTGCTTATAGTTAAGCACGAGACGGATGCGCCAGACAGCCGGAGAAAAGCAGACATTCTTGGTACAGGCCAAGTCGTACAAAACAATCTCGGGTTCTGCTTGGGCGGCCATGGTGTGTTAATTACGCTCTGATGAACACTCGACCGAGAAGATGGAGTGCAACTATATTTCGAGTATTTAATCGCCCTGTTCAACATTAGCTGTAGCTAGTTACGAACGAAGAGTCGACAATTACACGTACGCAGTAATTAGATTGACTGACACGAAACTATAACAAGTCGAATAACTGAGAGAAAAAGGCAAGGATACGAATGGGCGGGCACGAACCGGCATGAAGTGTGTGTGGCGCAGCCGAGGTATACGTGCCATGAAAGAATTGGGCTAGTTCCTCCTCACCTAAGAAAATACATATTAATTAAACAGTCCCAAATCAGTCAGATTATATATAGCCATCACGTGACCCACGTACAACGTCTAGCAAGTTCTATAGTCGGCGTCACTAATGAAAATAATAAGAACTTACTAGGCTCCCCGGTTACAAGCAACGATCTGCTCGGGATATCAAGTATATCGCGTTTGCCCGAAGCTAAGAAAGATGTGGCAAGGATTAACGCGTGATACTAGATACTGAAAACAAAGGAATATGCTTTGGATATGCCGACCGAAAGCCATGATTCATTGAGCCAGTATATCACAGAAGTACAGCATCGTGTAATAATAGTCATTGGTTCTTGATTTGTAGCTACCTGCTCGTATTACGATAATATAAAGTTCGTATGCTTACAGTGTAGATACCTTCAAGCATAGGGCCAAGTATACCTTCGGATTTCGCAAAAGAAAACGAGGGTTTTAACGCACAAATCTAGCTTCTGGATTTATTAAAAAGTCATTACATAAGTTGTAATAATCAAGTCATACCGGACGAAGTAATTACAGCAATTAATGATTTTCAAGAAAGCCAACCAAACTTAATGATACAATCGAGCTTTAAGTTATGTTAACCTTGTTGCATTTAGGCAGTCCAGAATCCTTTACACACAAACGCGCCATGGGAAGAATTGAACAAAACAGAAAGCTCTTATACAAGGTGTTGATCCGTCGCAGTATTTTACAAAGGTGATATAGTCGCCAGCCTAGCGAGTAGTATCGCGAGATTGTGGGTCCCTATGGGCTAATCTTGCAGCCCAGCCTTATTTTATAGACCCTCGGCATAATTAGTAGGATAATTAGTACGGAACGGGTCAATAGTGGCTCCGGAGATCCCAGGAATTTAAAGATCACCTGGAGAGCATCTTCTAGATGGTACTACTTAAAAGGATCAGGCTAAAGATATGACACTAAGCACCCTGTTGATCAAAGCACCGATAGCTACTACACTTTGTTGGCATATCCACACTGTTGCAATAAGAATAATTTAGGAAGTACTCTAATCATGACTATGCCCTGTATATAGCAGCCAATTCATTTGCTCAACCACTCCACCCACAGGCCATAGCTTTAATCTGGACAATGACATTGACCATTCTATTCGAGTTTAGGCGGCAACGTCCAGTCGATGACCTTCCTGTACGGCTCGTCCCTTGCGGCCACCCCATTCAGGATAAGCTGCTGTAGATCTCGGTGAAAGCAATTGTCAACGATTTCGTCTGTGCCACCGCTGCCGCAGACCGGGAACACCTTCTTGTCTGACATTCTGCAGAAGACACTCCGTGCGTTGTCGAGAAAGTCCGGGCCATACGAGTTCGCGTCGTTGCAGAGCCCCCCTGCCGAGTGCTGGTCATTGTCGTCGACGACGAGGCTCGTGCTGATCATATGCGCTACGGATGGCCCCTTCCTCTGGCGGCGACGGCGGGGATCGGGCAAATCCGACTCAGTGCGCTCAAGCGGCGCGTACGATGTGGCGATCGCGGGGAGAGTCAGGCTATTTCTGGTGTCATTTCCTGCCAAATTCCAGTAAACAATGCTCTTTGGCTTTCTGTTCGGCTGAGAGTGCATCTTGAATGGCGGGCCAGCAGTGCATAGGTAGTCGATCTTCTTCTCCTGGGCTGCAGGGGTTGGGGGAATGTCATTATATGACCGGTTAGAGAACTCTGGCCAATGTATCTGGAACCCGGTTTGCGGCTGGTCGCCGTTTCCGTCGATCCAGAAGCAGTCAGGCTGGTAGTTCGTGCCCGATATTGGCACATGCGAGTAATACCAGTTACCACCACACTTGCGCCCCCAGTCGCCTACCCAGCCGTACTTGTCGCCGCTCGGCGCGGTAACAGTCGCGTACGCGATGCAGATAGCGTCATTATGGGCAGAGAAGAGTGCGTACGTAGCTGCCTGGTTTGACCTATGCTTGTGTTGGATTATGATGTCCCTGAACTCGTTGTTGTGTATGTGCCCCCGGTATGCATATTTGCCGAGGGACGTGCCAGCTTCATTGAAGATCCGTACGTCCGGTATATCACCACCAGCGTTACTTAGCCCACCAGCATAGTCAAGTCCCACCTGGATTCTTACAACCGTTTCTGGCCCTGGCTTAATCAACTTGGCGAACTGGCCTTCCGTAAACGAAATGATGCCTAACATACTCGCCATAAGACCAATTACCTCAGCCATTGTACCAACAGAAGATGAGTCAAAGATTGGTTTCAAGCTTGAGAAACGGAGCAGTATGATACTATTGTATTGAAAACGTAATATTTATGGTAAAGGGTTGCCAAGGCTGGTTGGTGACGAGCTCTGGGGCATGATGGGATCTGAAAGAGCGAACTGGTGGCATTTATTCTCCGCGTAGTTTTGCGCCATTAGGCCAAAATTATATCTCATGACACTGTGCTGTATTGCTGTTTCAAGCATGTATTGTCGACACTTTCAGCCATTACTTTTGCCCAACACTTTTACCCAACACTTTTGGCGAAGGATTTTGGCCCACAACTTCGGCTAACACCTTTTGCCACTAACGGTCGTTTTTTAAGCTAGAATTATATCAATGAAAGTTAACTCGGATTCATAAGAAAAGTGGCTAATGTGTTAAATTCAGCGTACAGGCTTCAAAAAAGCAGTGTAATAGTTACCACGGCATGTTGGTGTGGTTGGCCGTCAAAGGTATCAAAATTGCTGGCAGACTGTCTCGGCCTAAAGGGTGGCCACCTAGGTGATAACGCTCTTAACTACTCTAATGAAATCTAGGCGTAGTGGTGTTTGGGTAAAGCCTGGATTATTGCAACTATGAACTCTCACGCGAATTTGCCAGACTTCAAGCCGCCAAGACAAGCTGAAAGTCTCTGTAATTTGAGATCTGCTGGTTTCCCGCAGCGATGGAATCCGAAGTTGCGAAGTTAGTTCGGGGTTGTGTATTATGCTTATCCCGGTCCGACATTAGCTCCGGGTGTTGGGTGGCATAGTGAAACTGTTATCGCGCCTCACCTGTTAGCTCTGTTGGGAACTAGGGCGCGTGATTCGAAGCTACTAGGGCTAGTTATTGATATGAGGTCCGAAGATAACACAGAATCTTTGGCAGGAAGGCTAATTGTCTCCAAATGAGCTCATTTGATTTCGATTCCTTTTCTGTCAATATGCAAAGCCGCTCTAAGACCCTATCATTAATAACGCTATGAGAATCATCCTTATTGTCCTGACCATTACGTCGGCCCTCAATGAGACCCAAGCCAAAAATCTCAACCAGACTATTGTCGGCTGCGTAGAGGTCGGTTGTCCCTCTGCTGCCGACAATGTAGATGACAACTGCACTGTCGTGGATCGGTCATTCCCGTACATCGGTCTTACACGGCTGCCGGCCGCTAGCGACAGCCTTGCGGGCATCTCATGGACCAAGGGGTTCAATATTACTGATGATCCCGACAGCGTCCGGACATTTCACAGTTCATTCTACCTGGGTAAACCACCGGATCTGAAGCTAGACGACACAGGGGCGTGTGCTGTGTTCCTCCATGGTGTCTATACGACGTTAACCTTTGGCGACGACGTACCTGAGGCGTCCCAAGGCACCTGTTTGGATGCCATGGGTTCGGGATGCGTGAGCGCCTTGATTAACAGAGCGAAAGCGCTATTCAAGGGCCTCGGAAATGACACCGTTTCTGGAGAGGACGATTGTGCGAAATTGCAGGACGAACTTGAGAAAAACATGGATGACGCTTGTCTCCAAGTTTCGAAAGGCTCCTGGACTAATCTGACTTCGACAGGTACTGTAGTTCACCTATACCTTGGTCAAATGAAAATTTTTACTAACTATGACCTCGAACTGTTAGTGTTGATAGGACATGGTGTATCGCGACCAATTTCTGCACAGCAGAACGTCTCCTCAACCTGCTGGCCTGTAATCCCCAAGCAGAACCAACTCACACTCGTGAGTGAGTATCAAACACAAGTGAGTATTTCTCTACGCGTCTATCGACCATCTCCATCTTGAATCGTACGCTTAGTCTCGAAGCTTCGAATCTAGTGCGCTGACTCGTGTCTTCTGCTAATAGGGAAGCCTACTCATCAGTGATGCAGCGGAGGCTGAGTTTGCTATTACCCCAATTCTTACCGTTTTCTACCCCACCGGCAAAGGAAGCATCATTGACAACGTCGACGCTTCCTTATCGTGTGTCAAGGTAGTTGGGCCACCTTTGGCTTCAGTCGATACCATGCAAAATGGCAAAAGTTCTGCTCCGGCATTGCTGTCAGGCTCACTTATATAGCTAGTTTCTGGGATGGTCCTAGCGATTATGGTAACTTCGTATTTAGAATGACGATAGCAATATAGCTATCTCCTTTTGTAGGTGTAATTTATTTTTCACTCCAGCTAACACGCCTTTCAAATATCGAAATGGAGTACAGAGTTATGAGTGGATTGCTTAAGTGGGTTTCCAGGTCGGCTATAAAGCTGATACTATTTGATCATGTTTTTTTATTAGTTAGAAGGTTTTAAACATATGTTCCTTAACAATATCTAACTATATTTTATTTAATCTTGACTTTTGATCAAGCGAACCTTTATGTTTTAAGTATACTCTCATCTATTTACCTAAAAGCCCCAGGGCCGCATATGGAATTAGCATATCTCCTTAGGTGGCGTAGAGACACTGACAGAGTGAATAGAAGCCTATTGCTGTTGGGATGTAGGTGGTTAGGTGTCAGGGCTCAAAATGATTCATTGATTCCTGGCCTTCCTAACCCTCAAACGAGGGCCTGAAGGCCCTCATATATATCCAAAGGCTAGATAGCGCCACACTAAGGGGTCCTGGCACAATTAAACCTGACAAATTCCTCCTTGCTGTCGCCCACTGTGTTCCAAGTTGGCAATCTAGACGGCGTATCTAGGACCAGATTAACTCGCCCCAAGATATGTCTAACGTCCAGCCTATATTACTTTAGGTACACTGATACTGTTGTTAGTCTGTGTTTCATGTTCACGATATCGGCTTTTAAGTAGTAGATAGGGGTTGCATGGTCCGGGTTTAGGAGATCTAATCAAGAGATCAGATATCCGGAATGGCGATGGTTATAGCTATGGTGCGAGCGATCGATTGAAATCGGCTAGCCATCAGTTTCGTACACTTTCTGGTAAAGAAGAGGAAAATTATGTATTTACCGTCTATGGGTTTAAGTCTTGTTTATGGTCTATAGTCTCTGGGATTCAGTTTTTAATAACTAATTGAATTCGTAATTACGCGTTCCCCCGCTTTCATTCTTATAGTTTAGTTCCCGGACTGAAACATAAGGTTTCATCTCTACAGATACTTTGTACATTGTATACATATTTCTCAGACAAGACATATGCTTCCGGCCTTACTTATCCCACTAGGCTGTGGGGTAGGGTTTGCTCTAGTATGACTCGGTATTGTACAGCCTGGCGGTCGAGGGTGGGATAGCTATGAAAGATTCAAATATAGTGCTTCATATGGCGATACTATAGTCTTCAATATCTTTGCTTGACGCATACTCATACTGTTTTTAGCTCTAGATACCATTCCTTCCTATCAATCGGGCGCTTCTCCTTGGCGCTTCAGAATCAACACTAAAATCCAGGACTAGTATGATCTTTTATGCTGCAGTCTTTACGCACATTCCCTAAGCCTCTCGCATCTCAGTCTTATTACCATCATTAGAGGATGGACCAGTGGGTATGTGGAACAGTCCAAGTTCAGGCCAGTAATTAGAGAGATCCCAAACATTCAAATTGTGTCGGTTCGGGTGTTGCAGCCTGGTTGCCTCGTTGAACGCATCCAGTGGGAACAACCAAAACCCGAAAGCTAGCCTCTCTCCTTTTTCTAGCTCCAGCGCTTGCTCTTCTACCGTTAGGCGTATAGCCGGCGTCGAGGACGATGCCGGTTCGCTGAGTAGCGAATGCGTAGCGAAATTCTTAAGGTATACCGATTGAAGAGCCTCATGACGCGACAAATTTCTCAGCATATCTCCAGACGGCAAACAGGGGTTCGCGTCGTGGTACTCAAAGAGTATGCTAGACTCCACATGCGAGGGGTCGATTCCCCATTCACGCAGTATCAATTTCCAGTCGGAGATTTCCTTCGGGATATCGTCAAGGCCTAGGAATAAACGAGCAAGATCCTCTCTGACGCAACGCGGGTCCCGATGTAAAAGATCAAAGGCAGAACCATTATACATCAAAGGGCTGAACTTTTGCGTAATCGGCGTGGGATGGTGGAGTGGTTGCCCTGTGGGTGCAGGGACGTTGTAAAGTTTCTTAGCATTCTCTAAATGATATGAAGTAGTCTCCGTTATAAGGTAAACTTCACGAATATTTTTGGCGGCCTCGATGAAGGCGGGGCTCTTATACTCGTCCAAGTCGTCGTTTCTTAAAGAGCCTCCAATGTCGGTCAAGGATACGGCTATATTGCGAAGTCCGATACGTCGACTGTCGTACTTGGCGATGTTGGTAAACAAGTCGGCCCAGTAACTCCGGCCAGGCATGCCCCCAAACTGGAGGACGTCGTACTCGGGATTGAATAGGAGGGTCCCAACGACCAAGTTTGAAGGCTCTACGCCCGGATTCACCAACAGGCACGGGAGACGCACTCGGTAGAACTCGAGAGCTGCATGCCGGGCCTGGGAATTTACCCGTAGCAATTTGCTCAGCAGCCGGGGGCCGTTAACACACAAGACGAATCGTCCAAAATGTTCAGGATCACCGGAATCCTGCCCGTTCAAATCACTGGGGTTCGTGGGATGTAGGTCTACCCGGATGATGCGTCTCCTCCGTAACGCGTACCTCCACACCTGGTCCCGAAGTTCCCACGGCAAAAGCGCGAACTGGGGAAAGCTGCAATCCTCATTATAGCTGGGGTTGAGCAACCAGGAATCTTGGTCGTCAGACATGACTAAGAGACTGTCGTAGGGAGGGCTAAGACTTATTGTGATTGAGTTTGATGAAGTAAAAACAACTTAGTGGGTTTAAAATTTAGGCTGCCTGGCCTAAGGCACGTACAGTACGTGTAGTTTCTATGGCGGAGTCCTAGATGCCTTAAGGTGCGGGGTAGGTACTTAATCAGTGGCTCAATCATTCGCGCCGGGTGCCATGTGTGAGTGCCAGGTGCCAGGTGCCAGGTGTCAGGCCAACCGTAGGGGGAGACAGCGTACGCTATCCCCTATTGTTCGTATTTGTCTCCCATAATCAATCAATCACGATGGAAAAGGCCCAAAGGTTGGGCTAACAGATTGGATCACGTCCAATTCCCCCATATATGAAATCACAAGTAGAATTATCCAGGGTAATTTGCCACATGATACTGCTACTTATTCCGCAACTGTGGGCCATTGGGCCCTCTGAAGCCGAATCTACCCTGAAGGAGTCTACCTGTACGTCCTACGCTTCATGAGCATGCCGTAAATGTCTCGCCATTAGATACGGTTACAGTTAGACACCCAGGGTCTCCTCCTCCTTCCACCGAAGTTGTAGGCGGCTCAGTGGTTGTTGGCGGCAGTTCTGAGGACGTCACTATTGGCGTTTCACTGCTGGTAACGATACTACTTATATTACTGAGCGGCACACTGCTCGATGTCTGGATGAGCGTCGAAACTGAGGTGATAGGCTGCGATGACGAGCTGGTCTCTGAGGAAAGACTGATCGACGAGGTTGTTGTCGCGGGCGCAGATGAGGTGGGAGTGGTGGTGCCAAATACAGCATCGATCTGGGACTGCGCAAACTCTGCTGCGGCGTCGTCGTCGCTTGGGCTTTCTTCCGTGCTACTCCATTTCTCCCACGTGACTGCTACCATTGTGGAGCTCGGCGTGCCTGATGAACTGGTTGATGAAGTTGTCTGGAACACGTCAGACTAGATCCGCTTACTTAGACACAAAGTAACACTTACCGAAGATGAAGATTCGCTCGAGGTTGGTGTGGTGGATGGTGTATTTGTTGGCGTAGACTCGTCTGGATCTACAGTTGGATTTCCATCGCTACCGATTGTGACTCTATATAAAGCATTAGAAACCTCTTGCACGTATGAGAGAATGGACTCGCTTACACTGGAAATCCGGGGAAGGGCGGATTTGGAGGGGGCGGATAGATGCCCGGAACATCAGGGATGCCAAATAGTAACAGTCCTGAATCGCCAGAAGGGCAGAAAAAGCATCCAAAGAGGACTGGAACTTCGGTACCGTCGATCTTGGTATGAGTAGCAGTAGTGACGGACACGGTCGACGTCGAGACACTCGTGAGTGGTGGAAATGTGGTTAGTGGTGGCAACACCCCTGACGTCGTTGATGTCGTGGTTGTAGAAGATGGAAATACTGATGTCTGGGATGAAGGTGATGAAGACAAGGTTGTGGACGAAGAAGGAGGAAAAGATGACTCTGGTGTAGTTGAGGACAGCGATTGTGAGGTAGTCGTGGAATTCGAGAATCTCTGAAGCAAATGTGCCCTTCGCGGTGCATTTGCCTTTTTAATATGTGCATTCCGAGGTTCATAGTACTGACGTTGAGCTTCGGCAGCAGTCGCAGTCAAGCAGAAGAGAGATAGGAGGAAAAACTGGAGTCGAAATATTCTTGCCATGGTGCAAGACATGTTAGTTTAGTTTCCGTGTCTAATATCAGTAGCTTGGATATGAACCAGAATATGGGGAGGAAAACAAATGATTCAAAATATGGCTCTCGATCACGACTTATTGGACTTTGCACCACTGAAGAGATCTCATAACTCTAGGCGGCCCCCTTATGTAAATAGGTAGCTTAGTCAAAATTACTGGAACCGCTTATAATTCAGGAGTACCGTTCTATTAGGGACAACGCCTTTGCTATTTCTAAGCTGACATAAAGGGTTTCCTAAATGAGCTGCATTATAATAAGACTGAAACATGATAATCTATCAATTCCCTAAAGGATTGAGTTGCTAAGCCGCCACAGACATTCAGCTGCAATGCTTTAGGCTTTTTTGAAATGTGTATCATTGGCAATCGGAATAGGCTTTTGTAAGGCTGGTTTATGTCCTTCGCAGATCCCACGGCGAGACGGGGCGGTGCAAGCGAGGTTTCGGATTCGGCCTCGGCCTTGCTAGTGGTGCTAATTATACGTTGCAGGGTGCGAAATGGGGGCCGAACATTGCTCGCAGCGGGATGACACATCTACCGGCGACGGCGTTCGGTGGCGCAACAACCGATATTACTAACGCCGCAAGGGGTTGTGCATTTACTTGAGTTTCAAGTATTATTGGCAACATGCTTATTTGTACGCGCTTGATGAGCGACCGTAAAATGAAATAGCGCTGAAAGCCTTTTGTACATGAAACCGCTTTCTCTCTGTTGCTGGCGTCACCTCGCAGAACTTAGGCATAAAACTAGAAACCCCGAAAGTACTTTTAGCAGCGACTCTATGCGTAAGCTGAGTTTGCTGGGCTGTGGCGTTTCAGGATTGTCTGCTTGGGAGGATTTGTGCATTGATGTATATCTAGTGCTGTAGCTACATATTGTACAAGGCTACACCCGATGTTCTTTTCCACATATGCTACGAGCATGTGCTCGATTTTGTTCCTAAACGTCTCGCAGTTATAAGTCTTCAAGCGTTGAACGGACGTTTACTTTACTAAAATTTAACCCAATCTCCTCCATCATGCCGCTGTCTATGTTATCTGTGTCCCGAGTCATCTGGTTTGCTGTCATCCTCGGTGCGATCACTCCAGCTGTTCGAGGAATATCAGTTGGCGATGTTTTCGAAGTGAAAAAAGGTACTACAAAGGGAGGGTGTGACGGCAAGAACATTGACGGATGGTTTGCCGATACCCTGACCCTCGCAAGCGCAGCATCTACCGGTGCAGCGGCCACAGACAGCGATAGTCAGAAGTACTTGACGACATTTTTTAGCATTAAACCAGGCGATGACCCAAAACAAGCTGGAGGTATTTATTACATTAATTACTGCTGACTTGCAAAGCCGAGCATGCTGATCCTCTCTCTAATAGGCCCAATTGGACAAGTGAGTGATGTTCTCAATGGAAAAAGCGTGCCACCAGGAGGAAAGCCCAGGTTGTATTGCAACTCGGATTGGCTACAAGGCAAGTAGTTGAGAATAGTACATTTTCAGAATGCACACGTTAATATTGTACATGCCAGAGCAACAATGGACATCTATAGCATTCGACGAAGTAACGGGAATGCCACGTGCGGATAAGAAGACAGTTGAGCAGGTATTTACCAAAGATACCAGTGGTCTAGGTACGCATTCCTTTCAAATAGACTCCCTACAAATATCTAACGCTTATTCCAAGTTCCATTCTGGTCCGACGACCTTCGACAATACTTGAAAGCAGATTCTGGAGACTATTGCTCTGATAAAGGCAGTCTAGCAGCTACACAAGACCAAACAGCACCTAGTACTGTCACACTCTGCATAGATAACTTCGAAAAATCACAAGGAGACACCCTCGCCAATCTGCCTCCGGTTACGGCGCAGAAAGTATCTGTCTCAACTCTTCAAGTTCACTCCTTGACTCTATTCCACGAGATGTTCCACCTTGTTCTCGGGACAGCAGGTACACCAGATCATAGCTGTATGTAGCGAGAAAACAGATGTGCCCTATTAACGTAAGCTGATATTGGCGAAACAGACAGTTTAAACTCTATAGTTAGGTTTGGAACTGCAAAGGCGATTCAAAACCCGGAATCCTATACATTCTATGCTCTAGCATACTATCTAGGGCAAAACACGCAGTTCACGTTCGCCACTTCGAAGTCTGTGAACAAACCTCCAACCCCAAATCCAAAGCGGTCTATGAAAGAGTCGGATGTGGAACTTCTCACGAGATTTTACATAGGCAAGAGGAGCATGGCGAAGAATGTTTGGGTAGCTTAGATTGACAATCTTAAGGCCACATCTAGCTTACTGTATTGCACGTTTTTGGGATTGCCCACGTTTTCTTCATTGAAGACATTTTTGATCGATTCTAGCTATAAAAACGCAATTTGAAAAGCTTCAACGAAAGAATGGCTCATACTCTGTTTGGGATACCCGACAGTCCTCAATTGGAACAGCTTGGAAAAGAGGGGTTCACATGATGAAATAGACGATGCAACATGCGTGTTCTTATTTTAAATAGACTTTGGAACTTTCTTGAAGTCGACATGAACATCTTCCCATCCTAGCGCCCCTAAGGTTCTTAAATCCTGTTCGAAAGCCTCCAATGATAGCAGTTGATGTTCCATTCCATCCATGGGCGGCCGCTTCTCGGTAGTTTTATACTTCTCCTCGGCTGCCTGATCCTTCCAGTAATGGCACCATACGCATGCGATTGCGTCCTGGTCTTTCCAAGTCTGCAAATCCTCCACCCAACCGCAAGTAGGTGCTCCTCTATATGGAGACAAATGGGCTTTGCTTCCATCAATGCCGACGCCCATTGTTAGGACAAGCCCCTTGAGCTTTTTCACCGACTCGCGAGCCTCTGGCGAGAGCGCAGCAGAGAAATAGACAGTACGAAGCTCTGTATTGGGCCCAAAGCGCCACCAGAAAGCTACTTTGTCAAAGTCGATAATTTGTGTGGCTGGTTCAACGGATGAATTTGCTTTGAGATTGTCAAGTAGTTCACGATACTGAACCGAGTCCTCGAATGTGTCGTAGTCATGACGTGATTCCCAGATAACCACAAGAAGGTATTCATCTTTGGATTCGGCTATACGACCATAATAGGCGTCGTGAAAGTGGCTATTGCTCTGCGTCAGAGGCTTAAAAATGGATTGTTCAGAGAAGTTCGAACTTGGGAGTTGGAACTTGGTCCACGATGAGATACGTCCGCTGCTCATGGTTGTGTTTGCACAGAGACTGTACGGGTGAGGTAGATGATAAGTCAATATGCTTAGACGAACAGGTGATTGAACTCCTTAAGTACTCAGCCAGCCAGGCTGAGCTACCTTTTGAAACTGCCCCACTCTTGACCACCATTTAGGGCATTTCATTGGTTGCAATTATAGGCGAAGACCTTTTCACCCATGGGAATATACCTTATGCTTACCTTACAGTAACGTTATCTTTATGCGTAGCGACAGCATTCGCGAGGTCGAACCATACTCTGTCGTCCTTTTTAAATTTTGAAACCTGCGATGCACCTCATGTGTGCCATTATTTCTAACGCATTCACTTTCAGCATGTAAGACTAATACTTATCTGAATGAGGATGGAGGATAATACAAAAGATTTGACTACAAAAATTACAGTAATCACCGTCCAGCTGACCTTGTGCAGCGATGAGAACTCGAAGTCATTTGCCTCCAGTACATTCGTACCAAACCATCCTACCTTAATCAATTTATGATTCTCTAACTCTCTCAACAGTAGCCCATCGATTCTTACATAATTTTCGTTGTCCATAATATTGAAGGCTGTCTGTCTTCGAAGACCCACAGCGTAACACTTGTACAGTCGCAATTCAACCTATTTATGCAAAGGCTGTTCTGAAGTAACAGACGCCCAACCACTCTTGGCTAACTCAAGAAAGCCAGCGAGAAACATGGTACCCAGGTTGACATTACTGGAATTAGACGAAGATATCAGTAACCCCGTAGAATGGATAGCGACACCCCTAGCCCTTGCGATTAGCCAGCCGCCAATTGAAGCATACACCTCCGACTTGGCAATGAGGATAGGACCGTGGTCCAGCGGTATATGAAAGCCGCCTCTAGACTCTGCAGACATGAATGAGAGAAACGTCCCCCTCGCATCGTCGCGAGCAAGCAATTGCTTTTCAAAGTGTGCAGGATCCAGCTAGGCCCAATACTCTCTTATGATGTTAGCGGAGAAGAACTGGTAGTACTCAACCTCTTTGCGTAGTTCGTCGACAAAGGCCAATTGATACCTTCCGAGAACCAGTTGGTCTTCATTGGCTTGGCTGTTGCTGTTGTCGGGACCATATCACCCTGTAACGCCTAAGGCTGACATGATTGCCTCTGATCGTTTTAACAGTGGGGACTTCGTAGAGTGTGTACTCAAAGTTTGCGTGAATTGCACCTGCAGGGATAATTGTTTGAATTATGCTGCTTTAATTTGGTGGTGGCTAATGCATGATGGTATCTGTATTCGCAGATACGAGAGGAAGAACGCAATCGAGCGGTATATTTGATTCTGTTGCTGATGAGGCCAGCGGCTTCGAATTACGGCAGCAGAGCCACATGTCTGGCCGCATGCATGCCTTTTGTAAAGTTCAGAGAGAAGTGAGCCTTTTATGCAAGATATCACCCCAGCTCAGGTTACCCTTTCACGGGAACAACGACCTACTTAGAGAATCATTTGGCTCCGTAATCTCAAATTTATCGAACAGCTTCTCGAGTTCCTGACGAAACTTTTCAAATGCGTTCCTCCCGATTTCGAGACATCTCACGGCATTGACAGCTAGGATATAGCAAAGGCCCTCAAGAGGATCAAAATCTTCCAAGTTACAGGACCATGCTACAGCAGAATCCGCAAGGGAAAATGTGGCGGCTTACTTTCTGATCTCGTGCCAGGCGATGTCTTCTGAGTCGCCGTCTCAAGTTTGCAGGATTCAGACTAAATTAATCCTAACATACAGAGAGTTTCTCGGTACTAAATGGAGAATATTCTCGATATCTTCCACATCGAAACGAATATTAGGAGTGATCGCCCAAGGAACACCAGGCACTTTAATTTCGGGCCGTTGTTCCGAATTTTTCTCCCACCGCCCCTAGGTATGACTTACGACGGTGTATACAGGTAGATATTGCAAATTTTGTGTGCAAAATTTCTCTCGAGATCTTTTTTCTTGACAAGAAAAATGGAAATGCGCTGTCTGTTCAACAGGGGTAATCCACGGACACGGCGAAATGCTTGCCTTAAACTACTTTGGTCCCATAACTTGATCTGCTGAGCGGATATTATGGATAATTACTTCAAATTTTATGCTATGCCTTGTTGCCAGAGCACTAATGATGGATCGGTTGGATGCTTGTTATAGTATCGAGGACATGGAATCAGTCTTAAGAATGTGCCAAGCGAGATGAATGACTTCTACGCTGACATTGTCGAGAAGATTGAGCGATCCACCAATGCAGATCTTGCGAAGTGTATACTCAAGTGGATAATCAGCGCACCAGAGCCGTTTTCGGTTAATATATTAAGGCAGGCTGTCAAATTACACATCAAGCGGACTCTTGTTATCACTGGCTCAGAATCAGCACTATCTCAAATCTGTCGGAATCTTGTGACAGTCAATATTGATGCACAAGTTCAGCTGATACACCAAACGGTCAACACCCACTTAACGTCCAAAGACCCTAACTTCTATTTTTCAAAACATCAGGCTCATGAAGATATTGCGCTTGTTTGCTTGAACTACTTGAACAGGTCTGATTTCCAGCCTCGGAACAGCCGACGCAGCACGTACTACAGACAAAGACGTCGTCGCTTTCGATACGTATGCTGTGCTACACTTCGCTTATCATTTGGAGCATTCTCATTCACTTTCGCGCCCAATCTTAGCTGCATTGCAGCGATTCACTGATACAAAAGCTCTGGTATGGATTGAGCGGATTGCCGAGGCGGGAATGCTAGCTCCAATGATTAGAGTCATCAAAAGTCTGAAGCAATACCTAGCTCGGCTGCTTGATGGTAACAATCCTCTCGGCAACAGTTTACAGAGGCTGGGCTTTTGGATAAATGACCTCGCTCGCTTGGTTACAAACTTCGGTCTCAATATTATCGATTCCCCGCCATCCGTCTACATTTCAATACCCGCTCTATGCCCGGGCTCATCGATTCTGCACAAATCATACACTAGCCGTATTAGACAAAAGGTTATCTGTTCTTCGAAAGAAAACTGGGATGAGCGATCTTCTTGCATGCCGCTTCAAAGCGATGCAAAATCGGTAGCAACTAGCTCCAAATACATTGCCGTAGGGCTAGTGAAAGGAGAAATCCGTGTATATGATCAAGCAACCTTGGAATTAGTCGATGAGCTGCACCACGATGGGCCGGTAAGACAGCTGGCTTTTGGCAATGTCTCCGGGGTTCTCTTATCTGGTAGTCCTAAAATTATTACGATCTGGTCGGCTGAACGGAAGCAGCTCTTGACCTCTTCCATTACGAGTATCCTATTTTCGGTCTGTTTTAGCCCTGACGACTCGACTGTCTTCGCGACAATTAAAGGTGAATTTGATCAGTTAATCATGGCATTTAAAACCCAGGATGGAACAACCGTCGGGTTTATGCAGATCGATCATGGCACCACCGATTCAGACTCAGATGACAACACCAAGTCCCACGCTAGGTACATCCCAGAAGTAGTTAAAACATCCCCGCTCCTAGGCCTTGCTGCTGTGGCATACCGGAGCACACATCTTACACTATACTCTACCGATTACGAGCTCAATAGCATGGCTCAGATCAGTCGGTTTGCCAAAGAAGGCTCGGAGCATCTCGCACTACCCCCTCAAATATTGGATGTGGCATTATTCATCGCAACAGAGTACAGATCATTGGCTGTACTCTACCAGGACGGGGATCTAGTCACGGTGGAGCTTGATCATTATGACCGTGCCAACCAGCGCGACGTTTACTATATATTTGCACGAATCCTAACCGCATCGCCAGATGGCCGTACCCTTGCAGTTGGTGAAAATAATGGCGCCGTCTCGTTGTTCATTTTTGATACGCTCCAACTGATCTAAAGGATCAACTATGACAGCGCTATTATGGGTATTGCATTCGCACCGAGTGGTCCCTGCTTCTATGATATTCGAAGTCGTATGTGTAATGTCTGGGAACCCCCGAGTCTTCTGCGGGAGGACAGAGGGGAAGGAGGCTCCAGTCGGGTTAATGGGACTCAACGTGGGCTCAAGGATGTCGATGTCACACGAATGGCGAACCAAAAGAAGGTCATCACTTGCATGGTTCAAGCAGGCGACGACGCTTTCTTGCTCTGTGGCCGCGAGGATGGTTCTATTACGGTCCACGGCTCAAATAGTGGCGACGTGGCCATGGAAATGAAAGTGCATAAGACATGTGTTCTCCATCTAGCATGGAAACATAAGCTCAAGATCCTCTATAGCGTGGATACGGCTAGTCGATGCATCGCTACCCGCCTATCGGTCTCAAGAGCTGGGCATGGGGGCAAGCTTGACCAGCTATTTGATCACAGAGTGAAAAAAAAAAAGGTCACGCAGATTCTTACTAAGCAAGATGAAATGACAGTCTTGATAGCCACTGAGTCTGTACAGATAGTGGGGGAAGCAGGCATATTTACCTCAATCGGTATGTCCGTGGAAAATGCGACTTGGATGTTGCATCCCACCGACATGGACAAATTACTGTTAGCCGATAAAAACACGATCTTCCTCTATCACTGGGAAGACTTGAAAAGAGTTGACAAAACGTTAAGGGCACTCACTATATCACTACCAGATGCCACTGTGACTATTAGCTCTACCAGCTAGTGGTCATCTCGCATTGGAACCAGTGCCAGGGTACGGACCTCAAATTTAGGGCACCTTGAGGCTAAAACAGCTTTAGCGATACTGGATAGCTCTAAACTACTATTAGCTTCCGGAGAAGTATCCATAGTTGAGACAATCTACAAGTTGCCATGTGAAATTAGGAACCTGATCGGTAGTTTTGGGTCGAAGATCTTCTTCCTCACCCGGCATGGCTGGATCTGCTCTTACAATCTAAAAACTTCCTCGAATAGAAAACACTACTCGAGGCACTTTTTTATACCGCCGTTTTGGTGTACAGGAAACGATTTGATGATGCACATAGTGTCTAAGCACCATTTGGTATTAGTGCATTGGGATGAGCTGGTTATATTGCAGAGGTTTTTGGACCTTGAAAAAAGGATTCCGCTGGATAAAATTACCTAAATCTGATGGTAGAGACCGCGATTGGTACATACATCTGCAGTATATAATAAGTCATAATATCTTCCCATGTCGCAATTACTATACCGAAAATGCGAAGCAAAACAGCACTCTGCAACTTCATTCAAATCAACATTAATAGAAGAAACGATTCTATAAGTCCTTCATTTTAGTATCTATATATCTGCGCTGGTTCGACCCAGTCAATGATCGGGAAAATACGCTGGAATATGGAAATGCTGAGTGTTGACCTGTCTAGCCACATGCGAAGCCAGCTCCCAAGATGTTTTGTAAAGGGGGGTTAGGAACACAGAGAAGTTCCTATTGCCAGTCAGCATGAGCGAGCCTATCATACTTTTAGTAGAGAAACGCAGCAGAAGCGCCTGTGGTGGCGTGGTCCGAACAGACGCCGTGGCATCAACAGGCTGCTCTGTATAATGAGGGGTGCATCTACACTGTGCTATTCCTATGTAGATTTTAACAGTAGCTTTTAATCTGTGTTACCAGTATGGTAGTATGTATCCCCCACGGGCTGTCTCAGCTCGTTCATTCGCGGGCCGTGCCGATCCGTCGATGCTCACCGCGATGTCTAAAGCATTATTCTCGATGCAAACCCGTGATATATATGACATCGCGATCATTTATCTAGTTTCTTTAGTTTGGATTGATGGGTTATTATAGCGGCGAAGGGACAGCCAAGTACTAGCAAACTCGTCGGGAATTCTGATGTATCGATTGCACTCTTTTTCCTTTCCTTTCATCCGTTTGCTTCATGCCTTTAAAAACTTGATGCGGCTTTGGAGCACAGTCTGCTTCTGTTTAGTCACACTCATACCAGCATAGGGACACGTCGCGAAAATTTAAATGTCCATCACAATGAATATTTTTTCAACCTTTTCCACAGCTAATCTCCCGGCTTACTATGTACGCCCAACTGTTTGTTTTGGGTTATTGAAGTTTGCGTTAAGTGATTTATACTTGGACTGCGTTAATCATGTATTCATATTCCTTTCTAAGTTCTTTTAGCTAGCCGCGTTCATCATTACCGAAAATTTCGTAACTTTTTGCCGTGCTTTTCGCCGTAAAAACCCTTAGTCTCGTGGAAGCCATTGCATTGATCAAGAGATTCCCTTCTTCACCGGTATTGGCGAGTAGAATCTACCCTGAAAGAAGCCTTCGGCTTCTAGCTCTCCCCTCCAACAAGTTAGGTCCTAGGGAGGTGGCTGTGTCAAGGGGAAATACCTTAACGACTGGTTTCCGTCCAGCGGTGTTCTGTGCGCTGCTTTGAGCACGTACAGTAAGGATAGGTAGCTGCCAGGTGATCGGCGATAGGACTGCTACGCTATCGCCGATGTATGCGGTTTGAAAGGGATCTATCAGCCATCAGGGTGTCAAGTCAGGTTTTAGGCTCTTAACAGTTCCAGTTCTTGGAATAGATGCCCTATTGCGCTGCCTCCAGTTCATCGTGACAGAAGGTCTATAATGATGATAATCACCGCAATGGTAGAGAAGGAGAAGGAAACTAGAGATATAGTATAGGTACTGATCAAGTCAAAATTGAGTGAGTGAAAACAACCTTGACTGGATCAAGTCTAGCCTAGTGCGTGTAAGATCAACTGGGCTGGCTCAGAAAGCTTGATTACAGTACGCTAACCATATTGACCACTACCCCACAATGCTAAGGATCCCAAAAATAACCGATATTACGTTTTGGGGCTTGGCATTTTGAAGTGAACTGTATGGCTTGGCACAGCCTACAGGTCCAGCTGAGGTCCAGCCAACGCTGGAGCTTTGATCGTTAAATAAGTGGAATCATAGCTGACTTCCTTGAGTCCTGACGGATATAGTGCGCGACGTGATACCAAACAGACGAAATGATGACCTTGACTCCATATCTAGGCTAACTACGACTACTACTACGAGGTATAGTCAACAGAGAGAATGACCCTTGTGCTGAACAATCTCAATTCGTCCAAGCTCATTCGGGCTTATGAAGGTGGCGTTCGGAGATAATATTTCGTCGTTAACCGGATGACCCGAATCTGTCCACGCCCTAATCATTAATGCTTGTTTGGTGTGGCTTGTACAGTCATGATTAGGAAAGCCTCGTAGGTTGACAAGACCGGTTATTGGCTATTGTAGGCTGCAAGGGGTAACCTGCTTAAGTGTACTCTGCTACACTAGGGCATGCTTTACACCTATGTCTTACCCTTTTCAAGCCTTAGCTTGGTGCGAATCCTACCAGCAAAACTATTACTGTTGAACCTAACCTGAACACTTCGTCGCTGGCGCCATAGGTCTACCATACGGTATTAATAAACTGAAAAAAAATTTGAGAGAATAAACAACAAAACCAAAAAATAAAACTAGCATAGTCAACATAGAGTTTTACGTATTTACCACCTTTAATAAAAATATATTGATAACATACTCGAGTATTAATCTGCTGGTAAGGGCACTCTGTAGTAAGGCTGTTAGTAAGTCTACATCAACTAATAAGCTTATGTTTAAAGTAAGCATCTTTATATTGGTAGCAAGGCCCTGGAAGTTCTCTTACCTGGGGGTGTTAAGTCCGATTGATTTTGGTAATTGCCGATTATCTGTTGCTCCTTTCAGCTGCCGCTTGTCCATGTTACCAGTATCATAGAACATACTAAGAATAGAAAGGCTCGAGACCTGGGGCTTACCGTGGAGATCATGTCTCCAAGGAGAAGTGATGAAGCTCGTATAAGAGTGACTGGCCATCCCTCTTTTGTATCAAACTTTCACTGTTGATAGTCAGGTTCTTTTCTGCTCCTCTCTTCTTTTCGCTGGTCAAGGGTTGCCGTTAACACACTTGTTTGATACCTTTCTCCCTTCCCCCCCACTACCTCGGAATGAAGTCCTTCTCGTACCTTGCGCTGCTCAGCGCACTGGCGCCATTCACTGAGGCGACGTAAGCCAGAAAGTTCCAAACTTGCCGCCTTAAAAAGCTGACAATTCATGAAGCGATCTCGCTCCAAACGGCCCCGACGTACTCATCGCCAAGGTGGAAGACCAGCTCCAATTTCCCGAAACTGGCCCTACACTTCCTGTACAAGAACCTCCAGCCAAGGAATATGAGTACATAGTTGTCGGTTCAGGCGCCGGCGGATCGCCTGTTGCCGCTAACCTAGCCCGCGCTGGCCATAGCGTCCTGCTGGTCGACGCAGGTGGCGACTTTGGTAATCTACGACAGGTCGATGCCCCAGCTTTGGCGAACCCGGCCTCTGAAAGGAACGAAGTTACCTGGGCCTTCTTCACCCATCATTATGCCGACGAGGCCAAGGCACTGACAGACCGAAAGCTCTCCTATTCGACACCAGATAACGAATACTACAGTAAGTCACATCTACAGCCCATTCAGGTCAATCTCTAAGACATCTATATTATAGGTGGTAGAAATGCTCCTGAGGGCTCTACTGTTCTTGGGAACTATTATCCGCGATACGGCGGTCTGGGTGGCTGCACGGAGCATAATGCTCTGGTCGGTTTGCTTCCTAGTAAGAACGACTTGGGCTATATTGCCAACATCACGGGTGATAAGTCTTGGGAGCTTTCCAATATGCGCCAATATTACGAGAAGCTCGAGAACGCCCAATATCCTGTCGAGTAAGTAGATCTCGGACTCTTTTTTTTTTTTTTTTTTTTTTTTTTTTTTTTTTTTTTTTTTTTTGTGTGGTTTTTTTTTTTTTTTTTTTTTTTTTTTTTGTTTTTGTTTTTTTTTTTTTTTTTTTTTTTTTTTTTTTTTTTTCGCATTCTGTGCAGCCTCATGAGGAAACTCCTTGTTCATGCTGAAAGTATTCTTCGATGTTTGGGATGCTCCAGATATTGTCAAATAATACGTAAGATGGCGGTTGCTAACTAGCGTTGCTGCAGTGACAAGTCCGCACACGGGTTTAATGGATACGTCGACCTTAGCATCAACCCTGAAGGCATTGCTGCACAAGATATAAAGCTTATGTCTTCCCTTATCGGTGCTGCTAGGGGGTTTGGAGTCTCGGCCGATGCTGTTGATGCTCTCGCTGAGGCTCTCAATCAGACTATCGCAAAAGCAGTTAAAGCGGGAATTGATCCGTATACGGAGTTGCTGCCTTTGAACATGACCAAGGTAGGCTATCATTTGTCCTCTTCTGTCACTGTATAGGCTGTTTCTAGAGTTGGGAACTTATCTCCCCACTACTGATTCATCAGTCAGAAAAAAAGCAAAAGCTGATCTCGAAAATCGTAGGCAATTACTGATGCCTATGCCAAAGTGGTTGTCCACGATGCCAACTCTGCTGCTCCTGATCGCGACACCGCCAAGATGTTCGCACGTCTACCTGAGACAATTGACAATGTCAACTACCGCCGCTCATCACCGCGCGATTACGTATACAAGACAGCCACAGCAAGGAACGCCAACGGTTCGAAGAAGTACCCCCTTGACGTTGCGCTCCATACGTTGGTTACTAAGGTCACCTTTGCCAACAAGAGCTGCGGCAAGCCCAAAGCCAACGGCATCGAATATCTGTTCGGAGAGTCCCTCTACCGAGCCGACCCTCGTGCCAACAAGACCGATACTGGCAAGCCGGGTTCTGTCAAAGCTACTAAAGAAGTCATTGTTGCTGGCGGAGCCTTCAACTCGCCCCAGATCTTGAAGTTGTCTGGCGTTGGTCCCAAGGAAGAGTGAGTATTGATTTTCCTTTCTACTGCGTCTTTCGTGCCTTCTCCGTCACTTGTATTTCTTGCTTCGATCTGCGTGTGTCTGAACGTTGAAACTCCTACAATTCAAAATACGAGACTTCACTGCTAACTCACTTGGAAGGCTTCAGAAGTTCGGTATCCCTGTTGTAATTGACCTACCAGGTGTCGGTACAAACCTCCAGGATCGCCTGGAAGTCAGTGTAAACGCCCAATTCCCTACCAACTTTACCCGTATTCTCGACTGCACCTTCCTTGCCATTGACGAGGACCCATGCTGGACTCAATACGCCGACCCTAACAACAAGGGAGCGGCGAAGGGTCCATACGCGTCGAGTGGTAACTACTTCGGCGCCTTCTGGACCTCGTCCTACTCGGAAGATGGTGAGCAAGATTTGTGGATCGGCGGATTCCCCGGAACCTTCAACGGCTTTTACCCTGGATACTCTGCCAACGCTGCGACTGCTACCTTCAAGAACTACTGGTCCTGGCTTATCCTGAAGGCGCACACCAGGAACCGAGCGGGCACGGTAAGCAAGGCCGAACATTTGAAGTGAGACATGAACTAATACCGATAATTACAGGTTCAATTACAATCCGCCAACCCTCGCGATGTGCCCCTTATCACCTTCCATTCCATGTACGAAGGCTTGCCCAAGGAGGAAGCTGACAAGGACGTGGGCGCCCTCTTGGAAGGTATCCGCATGGCTCAGAAATTCTACTCCAGTACACCCAATGTGGATGGTCTGCCCGTCCAATGGTGGCCGCCCACAAATGTGACCAGTGATGATGACCTAAAGGAGTGGATTACCGAGGAAGCTTGGGGACATCACGCGTCGTAAGTCTACACCGGTGCTCTCTGTCCCCTTTGATTACATTATGAAACCAAAGCTGACCACAAGTATCGTAGATGCTCCAACCCCATCGGTGCTGATAACGACCCCATGGCTGTCCTCGACGGCGACTTCCGAGTCCGAGGTGCTGAAGGTCTCCGTGTTGTTGATGCCTCAGTCTTCCCTAAGATCCCGGGTACCTTCATCTCGCTTCCTATCTTAATGATTGCCGAGAAGGCCTCTGCCGTTATCCTCAGCGGTAAGAAATAGGGACCATCAAGGAGAATTGAAAGGGCAAAGACATCGTGAGTGGGGGAGATGAAGGCTGAATGTTTGATAAATGTCATCCATGAGAGCCCAGCTCCGAGAGAATTGCTCATGACTGGATTTGAACTGTCAAGCCTACTACTTAATTTCTTGTATTAAATTAGGATTATATACATTATAAATTAGATTATAACTTTTGATTCCACCGCCTTGTTAACCCTACCTCGCCTGTAACTAGCTCGCTACAATTTTTAGTTGGTTGATGTAGAAATTAAATCAGACAGCATCCCCGTATGGACTAACGACGATGAAAGTTAATGAAAGCATAACCTTCAGCATTGCAGTTGTGTGAACCTTCCAGACAACTGGGGAGAGGTGTAGTGAGTTATATGACTTTTATTATGATGTTAGGAAAACCACCCCAGACGAAAATTGCTTCCCTGTTATTATAAGCAATTCATTTTCTGAGCCTCTGGGGAACCCCAACTTGCCGAAAAGGGGCGACAGGGAGCAAGGAGGCTTGCGCGGTCGTGATAGATCTGGCTTTCTTACTTCTCAGCAATGGCACCGGATCCTACGACTTCCAACTGTTACCGTGATACCAGACCGATGCGATTGAGAAAAGATAAAATGGCGTCGGCAAAACGTCTCTGGCTATCTTTGGAGTCAATAGTTAGCGCGCCCTGACCCTGAAACAACTTGGAGGTGGGGATGGGGGGGGGGAAATAATTCTCCAAAACCTCCAAGCATTGGTGTCTTATACCCCGCTTGGGAGTCTGCCCAAATGCCATCAAATCAAGATACTGATGGCCTGATAGTGTTTCAAAAACATTTATGATCCAGTTGTGTTTGTATACCTATTGGCAATTAAGAATTATGCGCAAATGCGGGGGGGGGGGGGGGGGGGGGGCGGGGGGGGGGGGGGGGGGGGGGGGGGGGGGGGGGGGGGGGGGGGGGGGGC
>MU624325.1:0-69811 GCA_025201745.1 Xylariaceae sp. FL1651 | reverse complement strand
CAATTTTTTAACAATTTTTCTCTATTAACTGATCAAAATATAAAAATTTTTTAATTTTTTTTTACTACATTATTTACACTTCCTTGAACAATCACTTTTTTTTTTTAAAAAAAAAAAAAAAAAAAAAAAAAAAAAAACATTTATTAGTCTTAAGTTGAATTGAAATTCAACTCCTGTTAACGCACATTGAGTAGAGGATCCTATGCGCCGTAACCATGATAGAAACACTAAAATCGGATAACGATAAGAGGTAGTAAGGGTTTACCTCCTCAACTAAGCCGGCTAACTGTTATCAAGATATTTTCAAAGATTATGGGGGATGAAGCTAGACAACGTATACAGAAAAGATTAAGGCGGCATCATGTGGGGTTCTAGTGACGAAGAAACGACACCATTATCGCCGAGTAGGCAATAACGTTATATACGCGACATATGTTGAGCTGTAATACTAATTATTTAAGCTCGGGAGTACAAAATATTAGCTAGTTTCAGGTATTGACAGCTTTGTGCTTAAGGCTTTGACACCTAGATAACACTTGAAGCCACCGCAAGGCGGCCAATGAACTTTCTTATGAAGTCTATTTTGTGGCTAGCATGTTCATGAGGCCCAAAATTATGATCAAAGGAAGGGAACTCTAAGGTTACTTGTTTCTCGGCGAGTTCGACGAGATAGCCGATTGGCATTGTTTAATGTCAGAGAACTACCGGACATTGAATGAATTGCCGATGAGTGATTTAAAGACATATTTTTGCTGCAGGTTTGTGAAATAGGTGGAGAAGGCGACTCGGTTGCTGTGCATTTGATGTCTAGCGAGCACAAGAGTAAAGCACTTGTACGAGGAAATAGTCACTAATATCTACTTTATCAAACGCGATGACTCTGTTCAAAAATCTGCTATGAGGTCGCAGAATGAGTTCATAGATATAGCCCATTCTAATATGCTTATTCATGCTTCTGGCAGCAAATATCCCGCGCCGACTCCAGGCTTTAGATAATGGGCCACTTAATGCCCTTAAAATAAACTTGTAGAAGAAAATCATTTTGCTGAATAACAATTTATGAGATGCTTCACCTTCTGGGAATACCGGCTTTCCGTAATTCTACTCTAGAGCCCAAAGAGGCCGCCTTCGCCTAAAAAACTTGAAATTAGACTTGGAAGTATGGGTACACGGGTTATAAGCCGTTGGAAGGCAATGTTACATCCGGAGCTCATGCTTATGGGCCTATACCAGGGTTGTAAATTAGTGCTACTGATGTAGTATTTAATAGCCCTGATGTAGTAGTACTAACTGTAGTCCTTATACTACAGTACTAGTTTCCAACCCTGCCTACTACCCCAGAATACCAACTAATTGTTCAGCCCGAACCCTCCGAGGTCCGTACGCCGACTATGAGCTCCGATGTGCTTACTTGGTGACGGGATGCGCCGCTGAAGCTCAAGAAGAGCAGCCATAGCATATGAATGTCTAGCTATGGAGTCTTGGCAAAAGACGAGGTTATTGCAAAACTGAAGGCTGAAGTAGAATTCAAGCCAAATAGACGCAGAAAAAATTCTGAATCGAACAACCCATTCATGGCGATAGCCGAGACAATGGTTAGAGGAGGTGATCCGAATGAGCAGGCTGTAGAAGTTGAAAATATTGAAGATGAGGGTGCAGAAGACCTGAATGTTAAAGAGTCCGAAGTCAAAGAAATAGAAAGAAGCGGGCCCTTCAGTGATTCGAACAAGGCGCGAACTTACCCACAGAATAGATATGTGACGCGATAGCAAAATATAATAAATAATGCGTATTCTACGTCTCTTTTTGATTGATAGAAAACTCAAATCTGTATGAGGGGAGCTATATAAGTAAATTGAAATAGCCACTATTGACAATTTTTGATCTTGTTAAGTCCGTTAATACTTGTCTAGTACAGTTATTCTCATTCGGATAACACAATCTTAACCGAGACACCTGTGTCTGTTGGAGACATTGGGAAAAGGATGAGTGTTGTTAGCCACGCTGTTCGGAGTTAGGGCACCACCCCCGTGCTAAATCCAGGTTTGTCCTCAACAACTTTCATGAAGTGAAAAACAACAATTCCATTTCTCTTGCCCACCTTAGATTTCTCTCAACATTAACGTTTAGCTCTCCCAACAGACTTTTTTCGAGGTGGTCATAAAATAAATCGTAGTCTCTTAATTGATTAGCTCAATCCTCTGTGTTGTTAACTGCCCGCAAGTATGGGTGTTAGTTCTCCGCCAACCCACCATTCAACTACCTCGACCGACGCCATTGCACTCCCCATGACTCGAACAGAGGCGCTGACACCTAACCAAGAACACGAGGGTCCGGATACCCTGAGCGAAGTGCCAAGAATGGAGAAGTCGGCCGTATCAAAAGACGGGGAGAAGCACCTAACCGACCATCCTAACCTCGACAACTCTGACATTGTTGGTTGGGACAGTGACAATGATGCGCAAAACCCGATGAACTGGTCTGCTACTAGGAAATGGGGCAATGTAGCACTGCTTTCGTTTCTGTCATTCTTAACGTGGGTATAGAACAAAGCAGAACTATCTTATAATAGGCTATGAGGATATGCTGACGGTTGTAGCCCTTTTGGAAGCTCAGCTTGTACGCATACGAGGCCTTACCCGTCGCCTCTTTTCTCTTGAGTTGTGTCAAACTGATAGGCGTAAAATGCAGTTGCGCCAGGTGTACCTGAGATTATGGCCGAGTTTCATTCCGATTCTTCCTTGGAGGCCACCTTTGTCGTTTCCATCTACATCCTTGGTTTCGCAGTTGGCCCTCTCATCGTCGCCCCCCTAAGTGAAATGTACGGTCGCGTTTGGATCTACAATGTGACCAACATCCTTTTCCTGATCTTCACTATCGCGGCGGCGCTAAGCGCGAACATGGGCCAGCTGATCGCATTCCGTCTATTCATGGGCATAGCGGGCAGCGCCTCTCTCGCCATTGGCAGCGGCACAATCGCGGACACCATCCCCATCAGCCAGAGGGCTAGGGCGCTGTCTTTCTGGACTCTGGGGCCCCTCTTAGGGCCTTCCATCGGGCCCATCGTCGGTGGCTATCTCACCCAAGCCGCAGGGTGGCGGTGGGTGTTTTGGCTGATCGCTATCGTAGCAGGAATCGCATGTGTCGCATGCTTCGTCTTCTTTAAGGAGACGTATGCCCCAAAGCTCCTACGCCAAAAAGCAGTACGCCTTCGCAAGGAAACGGGAAATCATCGTCTCCGCAGCCCTTACGAAAAGAATGCGATTTCTAAGTGGGATCGGTTCAAGACAGGAATTGTCCGTCCGGCCAAAATGTTTGCACGGCCCGCCGTTTTCCTGCTGACCCCCTACGTCGCAGTAGCTTACGGGGCCCAGTATTTGTTATTCACGACGTTTGTGTTTGTGTTCCAGGATCGCTACCACTTCTCTGAACAGAGTACCGGCTTGATCTTTATCGCACCCGCCGTCGGTCAGATTCTTGGAAACATCACTTTTAGCCAGATGGCCGACCTCTTCGTGCGACGTCGCATCGAGAGCGGCCAAGGCGCAAAACCCGAGCATCGACTGAATCCTTACATGACGATCCCAGGCGGCATTCTCCTCTCTGGAGGTCTCTTTCTCTACGGCTGGACAGTTCAATTTGGGTTTCACTGGATCGTACCTCTAGTTGGCTCTGCGTTGGTGGGCTTTGGGTTGATCGGTGTTATGGTGAGCGAGCTCCACTCCACCCCAGGCATCAGTCGTATGTTGGCTTACTACTTGCTCGTGCTGACAGCGGATTTATCCTCTACCTACAGCTCTGTATCCAGACGTATCTAGTCGACAGCTACCAGGAGTATGCAGCGTCGGTTATTGCCGCGAACGTAGTGCTTCGGTCCCTAGCTGGTGGGCTCCTCCCCCTCGCCGGCCTCAAATTATACGATGCCCTGGGGTACGGCTGGGGAAATAGCCTGATTGGATTCATTACCCTGGTTCTTGTGCCTGTCCCCTGGCTCTTCCGGGTCTACGGTGAGAGGCTTCGCGCTATCATCTTGTGGAAAGACGATAAATAAGATTCCCCGCGTGGCTGGGGTGAAGCTTATCGGTTGTATTCGCTGACCGCGAGCCACTTAATAACGCGACACCGTGAGCCAATAGCGCGACGCCGCCAGGTGATTGGCCGTGGCCCGCCGATGAGGGTAGTTTGTGGCGGACGTAAGATGGTGAAACTGGCAATGGTTCAAACACGAATAACGCTGACGTACAAAATCGAATTGCGAGAAACTGGTGCTGATTTACAATATGCTTATAATACTTGTCACGCAGCCCTTGACCGAGCTGAAGTGTAGGCACTACTATGTATTACATGAAGCAGATTGACACCACCCTCCCGTTATGACATATTTCTTTTCGCTATAGCTTCCCTGCACTAAAATTACCAGATTTTGCTAACCGAGATGACCAGTCTTTCACAACTCGAGACACAGTGCGCCGAACTCGCGGCCGCTATTCAGAGCCTGGTGACATGCTGTCGTAGCCAAGGCGCACTGGGGGAGTGTTCAAAGACAAGTATCGGCGGCACACCGCAACCATTAATGCTACCCAATAACTTAAATGAAGCGTACCGGATCCGAAAATCCGTTCTTGGCCACCTCACGTATATTCAAAGCCTCCTCCAGCAACCTGACGACTTCCTTCAGCATTTGGCAACGCAGGTATGTAGATTGGCCAACCACGATATCACACTCCCCCATCGATTCGAGTCCATGCCAACTCGGTCAACACAAATCATGACGAGCGCTTGTGCTTCGGGCAATCCACGCTGACGGCCGTGGAAGAACCAGCTGCTTGCCTGCTTGCGATGGCTTGGCGATTTCCAAGTCCTCGCCTTTATACCACTCCAGGGCAGCGTCATGATGCGAGATGTCGCAGACCTTTCGGGGACGCCAGAAACGCAATTGGTACGGGTGGTTCATATGATGAGCACGGTAGGCTTCCTTCATGAACCCCAGCTCGGTTACGTCGCCCACACGGCCCTGTCTGTGCCCTTTGTCACCAAACCCAGTCTCCTCGACGCCGCTCTCTTTCTCGCCGAGATCGCAGCCCCCTCTGCGCTTCACATGTCCGCCGCCACGCAAAAGTTCGGTCTGTCAGAGCGTATAGACGAGACCGCCTACAATCTCGCGTTCTCCACACCCGCGTCGTTTGCCAGTTCGTACATGCAACGACCGCGGCTGCAGCGGCAATGGCCGGCGTATTTGCGCTACGGGGCAGGCGACTTTGAGACTAACCTACTGGACATCCTGAGCCATTACGATTGGAATAGCATGGGCAGTGCCACAGTTGTCGAAGTGAGTCGATCGATATTGAGAACTATCGCTTCTTTCTATGAGTGTGCGTCCCTAACGGACTCGTCACTAATGTGCATCTGGCTTCCTTAGGTAGGTGCATGCTCAACAGCGACGGCTACGGCACTGGCAGCTCTCTACCCGTCGCTGCATTTCGTCGTCCAGATGAGCGACCCCTTTGCCAATGGTTGCCAATCCGATCCGGTGAGACATAATCAGAGTTTCCGACCGGGGTCAGCGCGCATCACCATCCAGCAGCGGGCGCCGGGCGCCCTCCAGACCGTGCTCGATGGCGCAGTCTATATCATCCACCTACACATCGCATCTCTCGCGGTGCCGTCGCCGGAGGTGCCTGCCCGCATTGTTGCGGAGCTGCGAGCGAACATCGGTGTGCTACGAGCTGATCGGCGAGCCACTCTTCTCCTCGTAACTAGCCCACTCCTCCGTGCGGGCGGCACGACGCCGGATGTCCAGGCCGCGACACGCCTGAGGGATTTGTCGCAGTGGCAGCTATCAAATGGGAGAGAAATGGACATGGAAGAGTTTTGTGAACTTCTCAGTGGCATGGGAGATAGCATGGGAGGGTTATCCATTGTCAATCAATACTCTGCCCCGAATAGTCCACTCGTTATTATCGAGGTGCGCTATCAGCTTCATTTGAACGCCAGAGCCAGCTTCTAATAGTCCTACCATACTATCCTTCTCAAGATAAGGAGTGATCTAAAAAATAAACACCAGGCTTGTAGTTCTTTATCTCCATAATCAAGAGCCGATCTGTTCATACTATCATTAATTGGTTCTGAAATCATCATTCATGACTTAAGTAGTCAGTCACCATGCAAATGGTAAGATTCTACCATGCAAGATTCCACTATCCTTTAGGTGCGAAGAGCAGCAGCCTGCCTCTTTCCCGCCTTATCAACATTGGTGTGCTCGCCATCGCTGCCTACAATGCTTGGACAAGTTGCATCACCGATTTCTGGACTTCCAGCTTGAGAATCTTGTGTGTAGCACTTATTGGATATGCCGCAAGCCCGATTTGAGCCAAAGATACCACACCACCCAAAGAATAAGCGTCGCCCAACATTTCAACGACGTGATCTCGAATTTGGTCTTCTGTGAACCCGTTCAGCGTGCTTAGTACGGCGAATGGCTCGCACCCTAGCGCTGGTCTGGGAACTGCGACGACGCAGGTCTGGTGGGAAAAGGGCATATGATCAGCATCGAGTCTCTAAATAACATTTCTTTTCAAGACTTACATGCGCGCCTGTGAAGTTTTCAATGCAACTTTCCAAGGTGGCCGGCATGATTACCTTCCCACCGCACCTAATAGCGTCCTTACTCCGGCCTAGGATATACACCAACCCGCCCTCTGTCACCATCCCAATATCGCCCGTGTTCATCCAGAGCGCACCGTTATTGTCACGGTAGAACGATGATGTCAGCACTTCGCCGAGATAACCGCGTATGAGACTATCAGCACTGATGTGCAACTCGCCGGGCTGCCCAGAAGGACACGTGACCTCATTCTCAGCATCCCAAACCCGAGCGCGGGCCCCCGGGGCGACTACTCCAACGGGGCATATCTCGCCTAGATACGGTATGTCGATCACAGACCTGTCGAAGAAGGGCCACTTGAAGAACCCTCCGCCCTCGCTCATGCCGTGGTTGATGAGCACGCGGGCGCGCGGGAACAGGCCGGCACACTTGACAAGCACCTCTTTGGTAACCGCGTCGCCGCCGACCTGGATATCGCGAACTGAGGAAGTCTCTCCCGTTAGCAAGCCGGGATGCGAGGGCATCTCGGACGCGAGTGCGTGCACCATGGCCGGAGACAATACAATGAAACTTGCCCCATGGTTCAGAATGGCGTCGATCGTGTGCTCGACCAGGAAGCTCTGGCCAGTGGACATGACCAACGTGCCACCGACGCGCCACGTCTGCAGCGTGTGGTAATAGGCGATGGCGCGGGCGTTGTGCGCCTGCTGCAAGACGCGCGCGCAGTTGTCGGGGTTGATGAGCCAAGATTGTGACTCGAGGATGTGCGTCATCGACCCGACGCGCAGTGGACATCCCTTGGGCTTACCGGTCGACGTCCCGGACGTAAAGAGAATGGAGCAGATGAGGTTGGCGTCTACGTCTTCGTCTTGATAGTTTTGCTGTCCCTCCATATCTTCTGTCCGATCAGGCAGAACAGGCGGCAGCAATGCACCCATCTTGACCAAACTCCGGAATGATGTCCATCCCGGAAACGCCGCGTCCTCCACGTCGTGAGTCTGGACTCGCAGACACTCCCAGAGCTCAGGCTGCTTGGCGATAGCCGAGTCAGCGATTTGGGCATTGTGGGTACCGGAGAGCACTACGACATCTGGCTTGACGAGCTTGAGGTACGCAGAGAACTGATCCTCATCCTCGAGCACGGCGGGATCAACGGCCGCAATCGTCAGGCGTAATAGAGCGCAAACCCACACTAGCAGCGGGTACTCGATCGTGTTTGGGATCAAGCATAAGAGAGTCGAGCCTGGGCACACTTTGCGTGCTAGGAGACCAGCGCCGAGCTTCGAGGCAGCTTGGTGTAGTTGGGTGTATGAGAGAGTCAAACAGGACGATGGGCTGCTTTGGGGGGGAGATGCTGCGTCGTCAAAATCCACCATTCCGGTCAAATAATCCATCTTCTGGTGCATGCAGATAATAGCCTTTCCATGCGGATTCTTGAGTAATCCATCTTCAATATGCGCAAATATGGATTGTCGGGTGTTTGGAAGGTCGCCGCCGTCGATATAGGCGAGAGGAGATAACTTTCCTTGGTCCATGATTCCAGATTTGCTATGCCCCTCGAGACAAACAGAGTGTCATGTACAAGCTACGTATTTGGGAATAAATAATTGAGTTGTTTGCTAATTAGGCAATAGTTAGACACGCTTTCATTACTTAACTTGCTGAAAAAGGCCAAATATCTATATTGGGTTACATCGGTGGTCGTATTCCGAGACGAGAAAACTCGCTAATATCTTTCCATTTCATTATCGGGGCAGATAAATTTATAATCGTCTCGTATATGAGCCTATGGGTATTGAATACAATAATAGATCGAGTTGACGTTAACAGCGAGAAGCACGAGGCAAGACAAAGTGTTGTTGCATTGCACATCAGATCAAACCGGTTCTGCATACTTGACATTATGTAGCGTCACTCAATTTTCTTTCACGTGATACCAATTTAGATGGACTACCTTAATGAAGTCTGTAAAGTAGTGTTTAATAGATGGTTGAAGAGCTTGACTAGAAGGCACCCAGCATACCAATGACCGAGCCGGCCAATGGGAACAGAGACCGCAAGAAATGTAGTTGTTGCCAGTGAATAACAAGCTCCCGAACTTCTTCCCACGGCGTCTCTGCGCCCGAAAACGTGAAGTTTCGAGCCTGAAATAGCATATTGTTTGTCGGCATCATAACAAGCAGAGTATATGGAATCATGGTGAGAGTAGTGACGGCAGCGACCAGGAAATAAAACCCTCGGGAAGACCGACTTGATATGTTGTTACTGCGAAGCATGGCGTATAGGTAGAGTGAGCAAACGGTGACGGATATCGAGGGATAGAGACGACTGCCGCGGTCGTAGAGCTTGCACCAATGGCTCAGGATGGTGGCAGAACTATGCGGGTTGGTGGCATCGAGCAGGACAGGTACGTCCAAAATGGCAATATTCATCATGGCCCCTAGACAACAACGAATCAAAAGTAAGTTAGGATTCGTTGTCAAATTTGAGATAGGCGAAACAATAACCTGCTAAGAAAAAGCCTCCAAGGGTAGCAACGCCGCCAGCGCCTATGTCTGAAAGCATTCCAAGCGCCATTGTTGAATCCAAGGAAGTGGCTATGCAGATTCAATACTCCAAGTAAAGTGAAAGGCAATTTATTTGTTAGTCAAAATTATGCCCCTGCAAAGATACACAGAGATGGAAAACAAGAATGACTTTCTTTGCGGTATTCAGGCCAATAAGAGGGGACCAGGCTCACCCGATCCCAACCAGCTATCGGTATTAATCTACCGAACACCATTATGCCCCACACATCGGGTTCCGAGTCACAGAGACACCCCCGACCGAACCTGAACGGCGATGATCAGTCGCATGTAGAAACCCACAAACGAGCTTTTCCAGAGGTAACATCTACGGTAGAACCAGTTCTCCAGCCTTTCGGCCGTATTGACTCTTGCGAAGTTTTGTAAAGCCGCGTGGTTTGTATAAGGTACTATTATGCTAACTCCAATAACCGATATTATGCATCATAAGTCGTTCATACTGTAGATTTATTGCACGAGGTGGCAGACAAGGCCTAGAACATGCTTTCACCATTCTGACGATAAAAAATATTATAATAAGTATCTAGCTTTAATCCTATCGAGAATGTCTCATCCAAACATAGGCAAAAAAGGGTGAAGCCAAGGGAAGTAGTGCCTCAGGATCCCACAAAAGGCCAGCAGTGGTAGGGTTTTGGGGAATTTGGCACTCCCGGCGAGATTATTGACGCTTACATCTTTCATGTCGTACCGGCCATCTGGGTCGTCCGCGGCCTCGATCATGGCCGCAGCCAAATCCAGGTAGGAGACGAAAGTCTCTTGGTCCTTCAGGTTCAGCTTATGGCCTCGCTGCACGTCCTTCGAGAGACCACCAGGCTTGATGAAGATACTAGACAGCCAGGCCTCCTCTGCGCGGAGCATGCGCTCCTGTACACGGAGGTCCTCGTAGACGTTCGAGTTGGCGTGCAGAACGATCCAGTGCATCACAGCGGGAAAGTTGCCACAGAGCGACGGCTCAAGGCTGGCGGAAGACAGGACGACAATCTTGGGCATCTTAACATTTCGTCCCCCCTCCTCTTCTCGCACTCTCTTGAGAGCCGATATTAGTGTCCGCGTCATGTCCTGGGCCACGCGCACTTTCGGGATGTTGTCGTTCATCGTCACGGCTGTGAAGACGGCACGACAACCCCTGATACATCGCGTGAAGACGTCGACATTTTCGATATCGCCCTCGAAAATCTTGACTCTGCCGGCCTTGACTGCTTCCGGAAATAGACGGATTAGTTTGGCCTCATTTCGACAGTAGGCGTGGATCGTGGTTTCGGGAGCTGGCAGGAGATTTTCGATGAGTGCGCTGCCGCAGTTACCCGTGGCGCCAAATACTGCATACGTTGCCATTGTGTAGTTTAACTTCTTGCCGTAGTAGTTGTGTCTTGCCTAGTTAATCAAAGCTTGAGACCGACGACTAAGTAGAGACTTTGGTAGAACGTATGATGATTAGAGGGCTTTATGGCGTATCTATCCTGGTCATTTCAAACGATAGAAGAGAGTTACCTGGAACACAGGTGTCTTTCAAATGATTTTCTCATCCTTGCCTGCATCCTGTTCTCGTAGCTTTTACATTTAGAAAGCATACGTCATCTGACTCCCGAGCTACGTGTGGTGATGGTCGGGTACCGACTATCCAATCATCCTCGCTCTGGGTTATTGCCGGCCAGATTCACATAGGACACGAGAAAACAACATCCGAACGCGGTTCTATCGGATGAAAGGTCGTAATTCCGACAGAGCAAGTAATTCTACATAGTGATAGAACTCTTATAGAATAATGAGAGATCATGATAAAATTAGCTTATATTTATACTTACTGATGTGCAGATCATTGAGGACCTAGCAGCGTGAGGATACCCAAAAGAACAACGAGAATCAACTCAAATTTTCCAACTGTAACTATGTCTGCGCTTCCCCCTACCACCTTTATCGAAACCTCCTACGGCCGACTAGCCATCCGCTCAGCGGGATCCGGCACTCTCCCACCAGTCCTATGCATCCACGGGAACTCCTCCAGCGGCGAGATATTCCGCCCTGTATTCCAAAGTAACATCCCCTTGACACGACGAGTCATAGCGCTCGATCTTCCCGGCCATGGCGAGTCCGAAAACGCCAAGGATCCCGCGCGCACGTACACCATGCCTGCTTACGCCAAGGCGGCCGTCGAGGTTCTGCAGAAACTTGATATTAACGAAGTCGTGGTGCTGGGCTGGTCGCTCGGCGGGCACATCGGTGTCGAGATGCTGCCGCTGTTCCCCGGCACTAAGGGACTCATCATGGTTGGCTCACTGCTTGTAGCTTTGTACCCGCAGCCGCTCGACGATGAGCGCACGCGATGGAATCTGCGCCAGGACCACTCCAAGGAGGAGCTGGCGGGTTTCGCGCGCGGCGGTACCGGCGGGCCCTTCGAGGAGTGGATGGCCGAGGCAGCGATCCGGACCGATCCGAAGGCGCGGCGTGTGTTATTTGAGAATCTGGGGTTCGGCGACTGCTCAGACCAGCAGCGCCTCGTCGCTGATACCAAGGTGCCCACCATGGTGGTCGTCGGAAGCGACGAGATGCACCTCGATAACAATCTAATTAAAGGTCTGAAGTATGGGAACCTGTGGGGTGGTGAGGTTGTCGATGTTCCTGGCGGCCAGCATTGTCCCTTGTGGGAGAAGCCGGAGGTGTTCGTTCCGACACTGGAGAAGTTCTTGGCAGATGTGGCTAGCTGATTTCACCAACTACTCACTTCTTGTATCAGCCGATTGCTACTTAAGTAGGTAGAAGATAAAATGAAATTACATTTCTGTTAATGGTCTCTAAGCTCACATAATTATCTCTTAAAAATTATGGGCATTATGTGTCTCTAAGGAGTCATTATACTAGTCTTAACTTTTGAGATATCATATTGATGAATGCTAACCATTTTTGCAAGTACTCAGGCTCCACCAAAGTCACAGTAATAATAAAACGCTGTCTTAGCGATGAGGAAACAAAAATGTAGATTCGGACCGAGACCCTACTTCTAACAATTTTTCATCCCTTCAACTACTTCACCATCTCGGATGAATTCAGTAATCCAACCAATAGTCATCATGCTTCTCTTAGTATCGGCAAACTTCTCATGATCCCCTATGAGATGTTCCTTATACCACGGGTCGTCCTTCATCTTCTTGTAGTCGTCAACATCCTTGAAGACGACCTGGCTGAAACAGTCAAAATCGGCGAGGTTGGCCATCTGATGGTCGAAAAGCCGACCCATGAGAGCTCGTGTCTCAGCGGTGTTGTGGATCTTGGAACACGCACCCCTTTGCTTAGCTTCACTTGATACTTGAGAGGGAAGAAGAAGAAGATTGTCTTGAAGAAGAAAAAGAGGGAAACAATAACCTACCTGCGTCCAGCGCTTAACCCCGTATTTGACCATGAGACCCTTTGTCATCGGTGCGGATACCTGTGTCATGTGGTGCCGGTAATCACTCTCACTCATCCCTGGCCTACGATAACCACATATGGTTAGACACAGGAATTGGCTGGTCGGGTCTTCTCCTGCTGGCCGAGTAGGAATTTCTGGAGTGGTCATCATGATTTTTATTTGTTGGAAGTAAAAAGAGGCTTTTAAAAAGGGTAACTGACGTGGGATATTTTCTTAGTTTCACGATCTAGGCGAAATATTGAATGGAAACTTTTTTTTTAAAAAAATATATATGTATATATTTAGTTGTTCTATGCAGACTGGGGATCTGACAATTTGCCGGATACTTCGGGATGTCTCCAAATAATAAGTGCAGCTCATTAGCCACACATGCGGACTCCGATACTCACTAAGAGCATCGTTGACGCTTCGTTATGCCCGATGGCGTGAGCTGTGTTTCTCCGAAGATGGGTGAGCCTGAGCACGCGCTCTGTGTTGCACAGCGAGTTTGCAGATCTTCAATTCCTTATGATGATTTTGAAGTGAGGAAATAATAATTAGAGGCTCAACGGATAGACACTACTTCACTCTGAACGTGCAAATGAAAAACGTCGATCTAAACACTGATATATCTATACAACTTGTAACATGTCTATGATCATCAAAGAACTCGAGCCAATGTATTGTGTGAAATTCATCCTTGTCTTGGGAGCTAAGTATAACCATTTATCATCACTACCGGCGAGACCAGCAAAAAAAATAAAATACCTACCCTACTCAACTATAATACTCGTCCAACCAGCTTCGTAAATGACCAATCGTAGGATACTCGAGGAACAAACTCCCATTCACTACGACACCAAGCTGCTGTCGAAACTTCTCGGCGATGACGAGACTCATCAGCGAGTCGACGCCCAAGTCAGAAAATCGGGCTTCGTCGACCAAGTCTACCACTTCAATTGCCGCCTCTTCGGCAATGAGCTGGATCGCTTTTGCTGTAGTAGAGTTTGAGTCGACTCTACTAGAGGACTCTGCGACTGCTGCCGGCTCAGCCTCGGTCGTCCCGTTAACTTTACTATGACCGTCGTTCACGTAGAATGTAGCGGTAATAGGTGGTACTGCTACAGATGGAACGGGCATGGCAGTTTTTGTAGGTATGTCGGGCTTCAGCTGGTGTGGGATTGCCACAGGTTCAGTATGAACGGCAGACGCTCCAGCCTTGTTAGAGCTACCTGCATGGGCGACAGGCGGCGCCTTTGAATCATCCGGCGCCGAGAAGAACCGCGATAGCAAGATACGCGGGTAGCGGCGAAACTGGATGCCACCGACCACGCCCATGATCTCGCCGTCTTCCTGTAGCACGTACACATCTCCAAAGTAGACGCTGGGGTCCTCCTCGGTTGGTAGCATCTTCACGTAGGACTTGTATTTCCCGCCCGCAACGAGGGGCTTGGCGAAACGCATCGACCGCCACCCGGGCGTGACAGCAAACTTGACGTCTGTATCCAACGCGTCCGATGCGTTCATAATGAAACCCGCTAGGTGAGCGACGCTATCAATGAAATGCGGCGGCACGGTGAAAATGCCCAAATGACCGTCGCTCAAGGAGGTGCCTGTCGTGAGCGTCACGTCCGCATACGCCTCTAGTCCGTTCAGCACGACGGACTTCATGCCCCGGTAGATGGGAGCATAGTCGACAAGGTTGGCAAAAAGCAGGTACGCCATTTTGTTGCTGAGACGGCTGGCTATCCCGGCATCGGCGAGTCGGTCCAGTGCTTCGATCCGGCTCTGGACCAGATGTTTCATTGGCGTCCACGATGTGAGCCAGGACTTCGCCGTGCCGTACAGCAGCTTTGCCGTTGCGAAGGGCTCTTCTTGGCGTTGGCCGCCGTGGAAATTCCACCAGGTCACTGCTGCGATCCCACTGTCTATATTATCGGTCGTGACTTGGACATGAATGAGCTGTTGTTTGTCGGCGTCTTGATTGGCAACGAGGCCCTTGGACACCTCCAAGTCCGCGATATTGATATCCAGCGGCGGCTTGCTAGTCGGCTTGAGTTTTTTGTACAGATAGTTACCGAGAGTGTATGCAATATCAGCATGGATTGACTATTGTATAAGATCAGTCGGGTTAGCCTTTAACTATTATACAGCTTCTGAGTTGACTACTTCAGTGAACTTACCGATGTAACCACACCGCATCCGTTCATCTTATGCCCCCAAGCAGCAGCTCTGAAGGCCGGCAAGGAGAGGTCAGACTGCATCAGCACCGCACCTGCAGCGCCAGAGAAGCTCTCCTCTATGACACATTGGACCGTTGACGTGCTGAGGCTGCTTACAGCGTTTGGTGCAAGGGCGGCAGTGTGTGAAGTGGCAAAGGCACCAATTCTCTTCTCTTCGTCGTAGAAGTGATTACCCTTTGTAAGCGCCCAATCTCCATTGTACTGAAGCCAGTACGTCTTGTCATTCCAGGCATACGTGGGGAGATCAAGTAGTCGCAAGCCCTTCTCAAACGGGCTGTGAAACTCGCTCCATCCAATCTTGACTCCGGTGCAATGCAGAGAAGCCAGACTTTGAGCGAGAGTAGTCCAGTTATTTTCGCCTCGTCGGAAAGATGGGACGACGACGCGGGAAGGATCAGAGCCGAGAGTGTTCTTGACGAAGCCTCCGCAAACCATGTGTGGTCCAATCTCGATCCAGATTGTGTCATTGTCGACAATACCGATGTCTCGCGCATTCTCCAAACCGCCCTTGAAGTTGCATGTCTGTCGCGTCGCGCATGCTAGGTAGTTAGCATTCACTGTCTTCTCATCAAATATGACCTTGGCGAAAAGCGGCGAGACGATGGGCAGCTGAGGTGGCTGAAATACAGCGCTCGTCGCAGCGAGGTTCTGGAACTCTTCCAACACAGTGTCCATCTGAGATGAGTGGAACGCGAAGGGCACGTCGAGGCTGAAGCATTTGTATCCATCTTTCTCGAGTAACGAAACAGCTGCATTCATGTCAGCATCTAAGCCGCTGAGCACCGTCTCGCTCGGCCCATTAATACACGCGACTTCAAACGGTGCTCCAGCAGCCAGCAGCGTAGCCTCGATGTCTTGAAGCGACGCGCGTACTGCTACCATCTTGTGGCTGCCAGTCTTGGCCTGCTGCTCAAGCATACGGGCCCGCGATCCTACTAGGAAAATCACGTCGCTCGCCGACAGCACACCTGCCACATGCAATGCAGCGTACTCGCCTAGGCTATGGCCGGCAACCACATCAGGCTTTATGCCTATAGATGCCCAGTACTTCACCAGCGCCATCTGCACACACACCAGCGCGAGCTGAGACAGGGTTGCCGGGTGGGCGTGGTCTTGTGCATGGCTCCCGTCTAGGACGGGGAGGATGGAGGGAAATCCCTGGCTTCGTACGAGATGATCTAAGTGAACGACATGGCCCCGGAAAGAAGCACATTCGTGGTAGAGCTCGAGACTATACGACTTATACGATGCGCCTTGGCCAGTGAAGGTGAAGGCGATCGAGGGTGGGTCGCCTGTGGATGGGATAGGTTGGTGGGTGTCGACGGATGCGAGAGCTGATTCAAGCTTGCTTTTCACTTGCTTGATATCTGAGGCAGAAAACGCGACACGGTAGTTATGATGATAGCGCCTCGCGGTTGTGGAGTATGACAGGTGTTCCAGCGTTGAGATGTTGCTGCCCTCGGTCTCTAGATATCCGAGCAGCCTGCTAATATTCCCACGTAATGATATTTTGCTCTTAGCCGAAACGGCTATGACATGTAATGGACGAGGATCAACGTTTTGATATCTTGAGCCGTCCGCCAGAGGCCCGTCCTCAACTACGAGCGACGTATTACCACCGGCTGCACTGAAGTTATTCACCACGGCGATTCTCTTCCTACCTGACGCTGGTCTTGGCCATTCGACTTTTTGATACGGTATCTGAACGTTTCTTTTGTCCATGTCTTTCGGGAATTTGGGGTTAAGGCTATTCTTAATTCCTACATGTGGCGGAATCGCATTCTTCTGGAGCATCAGAAGGACTTTGACAAGGGCAGTGACACCGGCTGCGGCCTCACCATGTCCAACATTTGCCTTTACCGCGCCGATGTAGAGGGGATTCTTGGGACTCCGACGCTTTCCAGCGGCGACGGGTGCATATACCTCTGTAACAGACTGTATTTCCTCGGCGTCGCCAGCTTGCGTACCAGTGCCATGCATTTCCACGTAGCCGACTTCGAGTGGGTCTATGCCCGCGCGGTTTAAGACAAGCCGACCCAAGTATGCCTGATGACCCGCGTGCGGATGGGTTATGGATATAGCCTGAGCTGAGTGATTGGTGGCGGCTGATGTGATGACTCCCAAGATGTTGTCGTTGTCGGCCTCGGCATCTTGGAGTTTCTTCATCACTAGAGATGCGACGCCATCAGCACGACAGTAGCCATCTGCCTCGCTATCCCATGTTTTGCACGCATTAGGCGTTTTAGAAAGAAAATGCCCGTGGCTCAGGCCAGCAAAAGCGTCCGAGTTCGTCAGCACATTCATGCCTCCCACGACGGCAGTGTCTAGTTCGCCATTCCATAATGCAGTGCATGCCGACTATTTTTACACGATCGAGTCAGTAATAATGGTCAAACTTTCGAAGTGCTGGAGGCTTCAAAGAAGCCAACAGTATAACTACTGGCCATGGCAGAAGAAGCATTAAAGACCGAAATCATACCTGGATAGTCGCTAAACTTGATGAGCACGCTGAATCAATGCTATAACTGGGCCCTGAGAACTTGAAGAAATAATTGATACGCCCAGGACCGAAAGCACGGCATCCACCGGGGATAAAGTATGTGCTTATCTCTTGTGCTGTGTTAACCTCTCGATAATCATCGCTTGCCTGTCCGTAGAAAGTTCCAATCCGCTCCAATCTTGTTGCAGCCGTACGATTTGCTGTTGGGCTTGTCAGCATTCTTGAAATTCATCGAACTTGTAACCAGGGGCAATACCAACGTATCCGGCTCTTTCTAGAGCCTCGTATGCGGTCACAATGGCAAGCCGTTGCATCGGGTCCGTCTGCTGTGCCTCTCGTGGGGACATGTTAAAAAAAGGAGCATCGAAGAGCCCAGGTTCGTCGATGAAGCATCCATAAGGCGTGTGGCTCGTGTTAACTCGCTTACCCGTGGGATCGAAGTGTGAATCGACATCGAAGCGGTCGGTCGGGATCTTGCGGTGCACATCTAGCCCACTCTCAAGTAATTTCCAGAACGATTCCGTGTCGGTGGCCCCCCCGGGCATGCGACAGGACATGCCAACAATTGCGATCTTAGATTGAGCAGAGCCTCGAGGTCCCGATGGCCCCTTTAAAGTATTGTTCCCTGCCACATCTTCGATCCAGGGGATCAGCTCGGTAGTAGTTACATTCAGCTGCCGACCGCGCTTCTCCAAGGCCGCGGTTAGATCGTGTACAGGGACCGAGGGCCGGAATATATGCACACTACAGTGCCCAACACCAAGAGACTGGGCTTGATCAACGACGCCATCAATGACGCGATCCCAGCAAATAGGCTGCGTGAGAACTTCCTCGATAATATATTCAAACAAGCTGATCGTACCCTTAGCGGGGAAAGGTCTTCCCGAGCTGGTTGAGTACACTGATAGTCGTGGTGCGAAGCGTCCATCCGCATCGAGGGCCTTCATAGAAGGAGTACGGACAACATGATGCACGTGAGCCCCGTTGTATATGTGCTTAGCATGGCAGAGGCCACTGTAAACAGGTAGGCTAAAGAATTTGCGGTCGCGAAAGAAATCCGATGTTCGGAAAAGTGCTTTTAACCGGCTGGGGGGTCCGCTGATCGTTACCGAGCCTGCGCTGAGGGCGCTGATAAAGATCTTGCTGGCCTCTGGTGTTCTCTGTTTTCATCCATATTAGTATTACTCCTCTAAACATGGCAAATATGCCACTGACTTCTTACCTCTCTAGCATGGACGGAATCTAGTTCCTTTTGCACCGCATCTGAGGTTACGTCTGGCAACACGTAAGCCCAGCTGTCCGGTTCGCCTGTATCTGTGAGATCGCGAGCTTGCAGATTTGTAGAGACTTGGTCGACTAAAATGCCAAGACGAAACGCCTGGCGGATGACCTGAGCTCCCGCGAGAGGAATATCGGCAACACTGGGTGATAGAGATATCGCTGCAGTAGCAAGAAGACCAATCCCTAGACCTGCAAGACTCGTGCTACTTAAGTCGGATTCATGTTCAGTGAGAAATTTCTCATGGTGCCTGCAACATATTTCTCGGTCAGTAAGAAGCTTTGGGAATAGCAGAAGCTTGGATTTTATTACCCTATGTACGCTCCTATCTCGACAATGCAAAGAAGTACTCCGTTAATTGATTCGCACAAGGGACCCTGTCGGCGCAGGTCATCGAAATCGGCAAAATTGAGGATGGATTCGAAAGGTGGTATCTGAGACCGCAGAGTCAGAGGCAACTGTGTCACCTCGTCTTTGATCGCAAAAGTCGCCTCTTCGAAAAATCTGGCGAGAATAGGATGCCGACGATCTTTACTGTGCTGAAGCAGGAGACGTAACAACTTTTGCAAATTATCGTGTGGAAACTCGTTGCTAAAATATACGAGCCTCATGTTGCCAGCGTCGATCTCGCTAAAGCCCCCAGAGTTACTGGTGGCAACAGGTGAGTCAATCATGTCGTCTTCTTCGTCAAAATCGGTTCGAATCAAAGGAGGCAAAGCTTGTTGCTTTGTGGACTGTGACTCTCCTGACCTTATTGCGCTGCTTGCCCAGGCGTAGAACGGCATATAGTAACTAATATAAAACACCAGCAGCTCGGTATCATTGCTATAACTTCACCAGCTGGTCACTTCGTCGCGGTGACTATTTAAATTACGATTATCTGATCTAGGTGGAAGTCGGAGATGGCATTTTGCTAGTTACTACAGTATCGTAAGGGCCGAATGCGGGACCGCTAAGCCAATACATCTTTCGGGAATCTGCAAGAACTCGGCTTCCAGTTATTAAGCATACTAGGAAAATACAATGTGCATTGAATTTGCAATTCTTCTGTGTACTAGCCTCTCGGCATTGGTCCGAAAGCGTTCGGGTCAGATGCTGTATTGTGGGGATCGGAAAGCGACCAACGCCCCAAAGGATCAATCTTCGGACAAAGGCTTAGCTCGGGCAATGCCTCTACCTATCTAATAACAAAAACAAAAAAAAATTTTACGGGTTAATAGACATTAAATTACTATGGCGTTCACTACATTGGGACAGATTCGCAGTTTACACAATTATATAGCATCACCATTTCTCGACCCAAATTCGGTTACTAAAATAATCAGTAATGTATGTACTTAGTGAATATTTAGTACGCCCAAGATCAGCAGATGCTTCTAAACTAAGTGACTCTCAATATTACTGCGTATCAAGTGTACTCAGTACTTCACTATTTCGGGTTAGGAAAGTGTGACATATCTACGAATAGTCCTCGGCTTATTAAAATGGCTCCATGCGCACATCTAATTTCATCACGCCTGTGCCTTCGAACAGAAGACCAACCCATTTTCAAGAAACTTCAACTATATTGTGCTCCAATACGAGAGAGATGCTATGCTTCTCTTCATAATTTATCTTTTTACATGAACTTACCAAAACTGCTGCGTTTATAATGGATATTACGAATACCCACTGAGGGTTAATAGACCTGATATTAAGGTTTTCCAGCTTAATAATACTATCAATAGGTAAACTTGTATGTGCTAGCAGGTAGGTAGAAGGAAATAGGAGTTACTAGGACTCAATTTCGTCGACTGCTAGATCTTCCTCATTCGTAGATGGGTGACAAGTTACCTATGCATACCTACACGGACAGCAGCTATCTACAATTAATACTGAGGTGGCCATGTAATCACTTACGCAACAATATGTACCATACATGTCAAATAACTTTAAGGGACCAAAATTCTTTTTATATAATTACTAGAATTATAACGCCGTTGTATCTTACTGAGCTTATTTATATTTCAAGTGAGCGTACTCGAATATATAAGCCACCAACCCCAAGGCAACAAACAGCTCCGCCAAAGAGTGATTCTTTTCTCCATCTTGCACTGAACCGCGAATTTCTGACACGGATACGTCATGGTAGTACACTCCTAAGTTGTAGACTACATATAGCCACGGCTAATAGAAGAGCTACCAAGATTATTAATTGACTTCCCAAATCAACATCAAGAAAAGTGGCTAAACGGTTGCGCCTACACTGGCGCTCAGCGGATGAGCTTTTCTCATTGAGCAGATTGATGTATGATCAAGCGACAGCTGGAGATCTCAATGTGGTATATACGCCAAGCTACTTTGTATATCCGGACACATCAACATTGTACGTTAGCTACCAGCTAGTGCTAATGATATGATATATCTTGCTGGCGATAAAAAGTGACACATTAGGTGCGTAGTTCATACTGCTGGAGCAAGGTGAACTGAGATTGTTCACTCGGATTGGTGAAGTTAGACTTGCTCTGGGCATTGGGCCGGAATATCCACCTTCAAGTCATGCCACTGATGAATGGACACTCTATCGTCCGCCCCCAAGTGAAAGAGCCGACAGGTCGCACAAAGGACCAGTCGTTGGTAGAAGCAATGTCGATACAGTTGCTATTGTGTGATTAGGACTATGAGCCTCTCGGCCTATCCGATTATACGCCCTCTTTCTGAGGTAGACGTCATGATACCTGTGACAGGTTCCAAATTGTACTATAGCAGATGGTTTCCCGATCACCACAGCAGCAGCGAAGGAAATTTCTGAAAGGAAAATAGTAATTACTACGTCGCCAAAAGCCAAAGGGAACAAAGAACATTGCAAAACCTAATGCGGATCAAGATAATCAGTAGTATCAGAAGATCTTTAGACCACCGACGCCCAAGAAACTTCACGTTGACTGTTAGTATACGAACAATAGACAAGCGAATTAATAATTCGTAAACTTTATAAATATTGTCTTACCTCATCATAAGACGCGAGTGCACTATGGAGCTAATGTCGGATTATTAAACCAAGCTTAGACGATACTAAAGTATTAAGGTAATTGATTTATAGAATGTCAAATAAGTCTAACCATAATCGTAGTACGGAGTACGTGTTATCTAACTGACTAGTAAATGTGGGGCTGTCTAAACAGATACAATATAATTTTAATTAAGGTGGAAACTTACAACTGGCTAGGTGGCGGAGTGGTTAACGCGATAGACTCGAATCATGTGATCTATTTCCTTCGGGAGCGTCTGTTCGAATCAGGCCCTAGTCGACTAATTTTTTCCTCAACCTACCCCGCGTCCTACAACGTAGGGCATACAATATCACAGCCTGAATTTCAATGGGATCTCTTTGTGATATCTAATGATAGCCTACATTTCGTATGCTCCTCCCAAATTCCTCCATCGTCATGGATGAAACTGCCAGGTTCTAGTAGGGCGTTAACAGCCGTGCCCAGCTGCAGCAGCCATGCCAAGCGACCAGTCGTTTTTAACCGCTGGTTAGCGCTGGGAGTTCCTCGCCTGCTCTGCCTGCCCGTGTCGATCGCAACAAAAGCCGCTCTACGTAGATATGGATGCCTCTTATAAGCTAGTGCCGACACCAACTTCTCTGAAAAATGAAGAAGCAAGGGAAAAAGAAGAGGGAAAAAATATGAATGAGGGATATACATCAACCCTCTCATGTACCATCATCACGTAGCTATGCCAAATCTTTATTCTTTGAAGATAAACAAAAACTCCAAATGGAGTAGTTTCCGTCAGGTAATTGCTCTGTGCTGGCCAATACGGCGAGGAGACAAGACCTCTCTTCAACAAAGAGCTCAGCCGCTGCATCGCCAGGTACCGCGGTAACAGCTCATCGTCTACGACAGCGCGAAGCAGATCTCCAAACTGCAGCTCTGCCGCCCGCGGCTCAATCGGCTTGAGCATGACTTGCATACCGTAGTGATCCACATCGACGGGGCCCGTCGCGACAATGGAAAGCCCACGGCTAAGGCATCGTAGGGTGTCTACATCAGACCGAGCTCACGATTCAACGCCGACGGCCGACTCGGCGATGAGCTCCCGCGGACCAGCTCGAGGGCGGAAATCGAGGCATTGTCTCAGGCCCTAGAGGTTTTTCGGTCGATTACGGCAGATGACTTCTCCCTCACCGATGTCAAGATTGCGTCCGATTCGGACTATCTAGTGAAGGCTATCTCAAAGTGGGTTTCCGACTTGATTGAGGCTGATGGAGTGCGTCCGAACGGCCAACAAGTTGCTCACTTCGACAAACTACGAGAAATTTATGATAGCCTTGATGATATGGAGAACGAGGATGACGCTGGCATTCGGGTGCAGCTTTGGCATGTTCCGCGAGAAGAAAATTGGGAGGCTGACGCGCTGGCAAATTAAGCTTTTGATGATTGAAGCGAGTAAAGCCCGGTAATTCGCTTTCAGTACAGTAATATTTGTGAGCACTCGAAGTCTAGCTATTAGGGATGTCTCTTCATATTCGAATAAGTGTCTTAGTTCGGCATGAACTAGGCACAAGCTTCCTGGACCCTTCTCGCAGTATCTATCCACTGCACTGACATTTTCAATGTATAAGCTAAGCTGCACAGGCAATAGTATGACAATGACAGAGTTCAGGTTACATACGTAGAAATAAGATGTACATCCGTCTGAGAACTGTAGCGAGCTGAGTTTTCAGCGAAGTTTTAGCTTCTTCACGGATGTCTAACAGATACGGTTTTTCTCTCGAGGACTATATTTTTTGTGCACGTACACGCTTGGAGACGTTGAAAACCCGTTGCTAGCTTTTGCATATATATTGTATATAAAAGATAGTAATTAGGTTTTGTCTGTAGGCTGCAGCCGACATAGTAATTAGTAAGGGTAGAAATGTACTATTCACAGATATACACTTAATCGTAGCCAACATAGTCTACTTTAATTAGCCTACTGGTCGCCTTCAACTATTTACCAAGACTTCGAGGTAGCGGAGCACAGTTGTTTCTGAAATAGTGATATACCCGGTCAAATGACAGGACGGCAGCTTTCTTCATTAGTATACATTGAATCCTATATTGTCCATTGGAGAGATAATATAGCTCTATCGCAGACCTCCGTTAAAATACACTGACTCAGCTCTTCCCCTTTTGAGAACTTTTGGCAAGATGTTTTCGAGGCACTATACAGCAGTATTCGATACCATCGGCGCATGTACGCAAGTGTTACTGATGATTACATTATTAAACCGTACATTGCAATTAGTTCGTGATCATTCTCTGTACCACCATCTCATTCCCACTGCATACCCGATAATTGAAACTTGCTATAAAGTGTTGACAGAAGCTCATTTTATGTGTCTAAATTGTGTGAGGCATGAGGCTCTGAGTCTTAAATATACAAGTCGTAGACAAGGCCGATGCAGGTACATGAAAGTTCAAACAGATCATCTCCTACACTAGACCAGTATCATCCACCCATCTAAAGAATCAGCTTTATCACCTTCATGTCTTGTCCATTTCAAATGCGAGAACTGGGGTGCGTCCCGGTTTGTGAATATTTCCCCCTTCATGATTCCGTGAAGATAGCACGGCCCGATAACCTGGAGGGCGCCGTCTACTAGCTTGCCGTTGTACTTTACCCTTCCTGCCGGTCGAACCACGTAAGGCATATTGCAGCTATTAAAGATGGCTACAAAGTCACCGCCTCGCATAATCTTTGGGGCAAGTCCCATATATCCTGTCGTAATTACGAACAACTTGTTTTCAGTGAGAATATTAGCTAAATAACCGAGGAATCCAAGGGCAATTGTGCCATCCGCAGAAAGTAACCTTGATTCGGTTCTGAGCGTATTGAGGAGCACGTGTTGAAATACCTCTCTTGTCGGAGCAAAGCAATGTTCCTCGAAGCGACCCCAGATTCCGGTCAGCCAAGCCAAGCTGCCAGGCTTTAGATGATGGAGGCTCCGAAACGCACAATATCTCTCTAGGAGGTATTCTGCGCCCTCACATTCGCTAGTTCCGCACACCAAGGGTTTTGGCCAGGATTAGCCATAACGGTTCTGAGGTGGGTTGGACTAAGAAGTCGGGGGGGGGGGGGGGGTGCAAGTTCATAAGTCCATAGCTTTGGCTGGTAGATCTAAAACACCCTCCGCCCAAGGACTGATAAAAATAGGAATAAAGAGCTATCCGGGACGAAGGTTGTTACGTTAGTCTATTAAGCTTCCTTGAGTAAAAGTAACTGTCCCAAAAGACGGCGAGAACGTGTAGTGTTCACTGTGATGAGCCTCAACTCACTGTGCCTTTCTCTTTCGTTGCAACCTTGGACATGCACAGCTTCATATTACTCGTACTGCTGAAGCATCCCCATGAGGATACATCCATTTCCGTTGGGTTCCTAGATGTAGATAAAAAGATGGATGACAGAGGAGACACGACTGCGCCACACTGAACCGCCTGATGCAGCGGCAACATGGGGTTCCCTGCCCATACCAAAATGTGATATAGCAAAGCTGATGCCAATCAATGCAAGGGTCGGCCCCCTACGAGGTTGGGGTGTCGCGTGTCTGTGGAGATTGTAGAGTAGGCTGCATGTGAGAAGATTGTTAACTACGAGTAGAAGCCTAGGCCATTAGCCTTGGGTTAGAGGAGCATGCCTTCGAAGTAGGCTATACTGCGTATATGTAGAAGAGAAACACCGTAAGTCTACCTTACCTGGTGAAGTGGACAAACCAAATTTCAGTTCTAGGCCTAAATAGATAGGCTGTTGACCCTGATTGGATCTGTAGGCCTGCATATAACTCGACAGTTAGAAAGTTGCGTAGATATACATTGGAAGCGAAAATACTTAGGATATGTATGTACATAAAGTTCGGAGTATATATGCCTGCTAAGTTCTACATGTATATACTGTATTAGACTAAACTCTGATGGAGAGAAGCAACAGAAAGGCTTCAGTCTCACGAATCAGAACACATCTTCAATTATCTGTTGTAAGTATGAAAAAAGTGAAGAAATAGACCATATCCCCTACTGGAACGGTAGTTCGTCCGCCAAAAGATGTCACCGGTTATTGCTCGCTAACATAGGCTTTGACTTTTCTTTTCAGGATAAGCGTTAAAAGGTCCCAATAAAAATTAGGAAAAATTACCAGCTAGCTTAAACTTAGTTCTAGAAAGTACTTTTGTTCTTTCTAATTTTATTAGGATCTTTTAATTTTTAAAAAGAAAAGTTGCAGCCTATATTAGCGAGCAATAGCCGGTGACATCTTTTGTCGGACCCGTTTCTGCTGGAATAATAGCTTGGTCATGACGTAATATCTCCACTCTATCTGCAACCAGGGCACTGGCACTAGAAGTGGACTAAACTGCATGAACCCACACTCGCCACATAGCACTACAAGTAGCTAAAGCTAGGGGTGGGTCCCTGCAACATGTATAGGACTGCACTGTAGAAACTGTTGCAAGAACCCACCTACCGAGCCTACATACTGCGTTGTGGGCCAACCTGTCTCGCCTGTGTTAGAATTAGTGGATGATGTGCTCTATTATCTTTTACACTGTTTCGACAGTACATACGATCTGACAACCTGCAGGCTGTTTAGCCCACTTCCCGTGCTTGCTTGCTTGCTTGCTTGATTGAAAGTAATTTGCATCACGAGGGTGCTGCGTTGCAATGATCGCAATCCTCCTTATGGGCATTAGACGCGGTGAGCAAGGCACTAAATACCACTTCCCGTGCCGGGCCCTGGATAGTCTTCCTTCTCACCTTTCTCTTATGCCTTGTTGCCAGTGCCCTGCATCAGAAGAACATTGACTGAAACAGCTCATGCGTGGACAACAATGGACCTAAATCCGATCAAACTTCGCAAACCATCCAAGTATCTTCTTGATCCGACTGAACCAAAAACCAACACAGGAGAGCCCTTTGTTGTACCGCCTCATGAATGGATCTGGGGCAAATGGACGGTAACCCACTCAACGCGCGCCATCTGGCAATCCGCCAAAAATGCGCGAATTACGTTTTCGCCGCACAAGCCCCTTGCTGATACGGCCTCACCTCCGGAGCGCACCAAGGCAACTAAATATGCCAGCACCATCAAGTACGAGAAGAAAGACGACCAAGGCGGCGTCAAGACGAAGCTGGGTACTGAGACGCCCGACCCCATGGTACCCGCCGCGTGGAAAGGGCGCGGCAAGGGCTGGTGGGCACCCACACACAGCCACTGGCAGATTCTCGGCTGGGGCGAGCGACCACTGGCGAGCGGCGACGGCAATGAGCGCTGGATTGTCGCATGGTTCCAGGCTAAATCATCTGCGAACGAGGGGGTCGATTTATACTGTGATCGCGAACAGGGGCTGAGTAAAGAGTCAGTGGAAGCCATCATCGCTGCACTCAGGCAGATCCATGCGCCGGCCATGGTGTATAAAATCGAGAAGTACATGACGGAGGTTACTATTGACCAAAGTTAGAAAGCAGAATACTATATGTAATATTGCGACATATTAATACTACTATAGTAGTTGAATATCAGTACTAATACTACGCTTCAGTATACGACATGCAGTCCTTATATGATCACATACTATTTTTCCTACTTTGCTATTGACGAAGAACGCGAGGCGAATTACGGAATGAACATGTTAGAGCATATTAGTGCATGCCTTATAAAGATGAGGCTGAGATCTTGTTCAATTCATTTTATCACTTCTCGTTGCCTACTCAGCAAGCTAGGACACAATGAAAACTGGCAAACGCGTGGCAAGGGTGCATAACCTACCATGGGCAGAGCTGGAGAGCCCAGTAATCCGCTTACAAGCTAAGCAAAGCAACGGAATGCAGCAAAGTCATTGAAAGTGGGCTCATCCGTCAAAGTTGCTCTGACAGAAGCCTCATCACTCAACTTTTCGCCCTCTGACAGTTCATTGGAGTGCGTCTAGACGGCTGCTTTTCTGAAGCAACGAGAACTAGGCTTGGATAGACCACAACCGAAGAAGCCTTTGAGACTTCCTCAAGGATCGCCATGCTGGGTTCGGCTAAGGTTGGCTACTGACTGCAAAATTTTACGTTGCGGGAATGTGATTGCAGCTGTCACCCTTTAGAAGAAGTGTCGAGGTAATTTGGATAGACGGGTTATACCTGGTGCCTCACTTTCCAGTTGGTGAGGCACGGACTTGAGTGAGGTCCATTTTTCCCCAGCAATCGACGTAAACAGCAATCCAAATTTTATAGCGGACGTATTTCATAGATAAGACTGAAGGCAGCCACACTTTACATCCACAATGAACAATAGATTGAGGCTTGCAGTTATCGATGATTTACCGTGCAAAGTTCGAGCTTTTAAAACTGCACGTATACGTACCCATGCAGGCTACCTGTAGACTTTGGGAACATGGATGAGACGGCCTTCATGATCTTAACACTGCAAAAGTCAGCTGAGCAGACCTGATCAATACTGATTGGAGCCCGAGCCAATCTAATTATATGGTGCCCGAATAAAACCACTAGCTACCACGTAGTTCAGGTGTCAAGATTTTCTTGGTATAACCCAAATTTGCTACGCCGAGTGCATTATAGTAGCAGGAATTAGAAAAGACAAAGAAACATGTCAATGGGAAATTGCTATGATTGTTGGATTACCCGGCTCATGGGTATATATCGACCCCAAACAAATATCACTAGCCAAGGTAGATACATCCGATTACCTATTGTTATTGTAACTTTTGGCTCAAGCGACATGTTTTGGTGCGAGACAGCCAAGAGGCCTGCTGGTTCATGGTTCGCAACGAAGAGGCATAGTATATCGTGTATTGCTGTCACGTTCAGCGTTCCACTTCTTTCTCCAGTCCTCATATGCCTTGTGTCAGGTAAATGGAGCGAACTGTTTCTTAATTGTAACTTCAAGTCGCTCACGTCTTGAGTTTTCCCATACATTAGAATTAAAAGACGGCAATAAAAAGTCCGTGAGACGGTGACATCAAAAGGTCTGTATTAGTCCTTATTTCTGTTGCCTACTCCTGCATTCTAAAGACAACCTCTTATGTAGTTTTATCATCAAGTTTCGCCATAATGGCTATAATCTTCCCGTCATGCTTTAAATCCAAGTACAAGCCCATTAAGACGCCCTATTAGCTGCTGCTCATATGCCGCAGCTTGTTTAAGATGAGCAGCATGGCGGATGTTGGCCTCCAGGAGTTTTTCCAACATCTTCTCTATCAAAACCGCCATCTGAAGAAACGCGAACCCTGCCTTTTCAAGATCTAGTGTCACTTCTGACCCCCGGGTAGTGAAACAACTAGTTAAGTCTTTTAATGCCACCAGAAGAATCACACGTAGGTCCCCAGCTGTCGCAGGCAACGGTCTTTGGTTGAGAAAGCCCACGAATTGGCGCGTGCATAGCGCCATATGTTCCAGACAGTGCCTGTTTATCCTGTCATACCTCTCAAGCCAGCCACCTCTTTCCAGCTCCGCTGATTTGCGCAGCACGACTCTGGCATCATTACATTTATAGCTGAGTTTATCCCGGAGGAGACAACCGTAGACATCTGCGCCTGCTTGGCTATGAGACAACTTGAAGTTGTTAATGGCTGTCTCAACATCTTGTAAAATAGATTGATAAATTGGTTTATAATCGGATAGGTTTCTGTAACCATTGAGGGAACCCAGGGTTTGTGATAACCTTCCAAATTTGCGCTCATCTAGTCGGCATCAGTTGTGGGTACTTAATCTTGTGAAATAGTATTAATAAACTGACCATTTAAAGATTCCGTCAGGTGAAAGCATTCTGCCCTAAGGTCGGTCATCCAACCCTCCTCTTCCCAGTCACCTCTGTATACACCACATGTTTTAACAACGTTGAGCAGAAGTAGTTGTTTGAGATGCGTGTGCTCTGGATGATAGTTCATGGCATAACTGGGATGAAACCCATTTACCTTGGACATACTTATCCCTCGGCCCCCGTACGTGAGCGTCACTTCGTCATATTGATTGGGCCGACCGACGCCTATGTTCTCAAGCTTCCACATCTCCCCCTTTATACCGGATTTCCCTTGGTTTGGTAACCCTTTTCGTAGAATTGTTTCCTCGTTCGGAAGCCAAATCTTGCCAGCACAAAGGACTACGTCTGGCCTTTTCGCACAAATAGCCAATCTGGAAACCTCGAATGCATATTGGAGTGTTTTGAGTGGAACTGTGTCCACATCTCCTGGTGTGAACGGTATTAAATCTATAACAGAGACGTTGTCCCGTATATTTAGTGTGCCGCATGATGCCCTCCTGAATAGCTGGTCCAGTGTCTTAAGGGTTTCGCAGTCTTGGATGACTGCTTCAAGACCATTCTGAAAGGGGTGATTGCTCCGGGGCTGCTGTAGGGTGACAGCTATGCCACCTGTCGTAGCGGGTCCAGCTAGCTCGCTTGTCACTTTAATTTCAGCGGTCTTGCGACCCTGTATACGTCCATATTCCTGAAGAATCAAGGGGTGTTCGCTGGGCTTTGCGGCATTTTTTTGTAGTCCGGTTGGCTTGCATAGTCTTTTGAGTCGATGATCAATCGCCACGTCAAGGCAGGTGTTGTACCAGTCGATTGCCGACATGATGCTTATGGGTTTGACTGGGAATAGACATATAAGAATAATAACTTCTAAGTTGTGTGATACTTCGGGTATACACCCATGGGAAATATTAGCAATTTCAAGTAGACAAGAAAAGACACGGCATGATAGATGCTTTGCGAAGGCCCCGTGCCCAGATTATCATCTCGGCCAAAGATGAAAGCGCCCTAAATCATGGGACACAGTCCATGTAGAGGCGCAGAAACACGCCACATTGACTTGGCATTCTGCTAGTTCTGGCTAGGATTCCGTTATGTCGGCACGTTTAATTATTATATTCGGATTGGCCAACATTAGACGCGTACAACAACTATTAATGACAAACGACGACGGGTAAATATGCCATCACAAGTTCCCCCACGACCCCAATCGACGCCTTAATGCGTGCATTCATAAAGAGTTACGACGAAGCGTAACACGGGGAAAGCGGAAGACTTGGTTTACTAGGGGCCGTTGGCGGTCACCGGCGAATAAGGCAGTGCAAGTGGAGAAAAGCTGCTGGATTGCTTTGCAACTCTGCGGTGTTAGAAGTTTCTATTTTTAGTTCTCTCTTTACTCTATTTACCATTTCTCATTCCAAGAGTTAGCGTACATCCATGCAAAGACCAATCGTTTTACTTTCAAATACCTATCTTTTATTATGATTCACTACTATTGACTGTTTATACTAGAATATGGAGCCGCTCTAACAACTGCTAGTACTGGGAAGGTGTTAAGAACCGAGATGGGAGAAAAAGTGGTTGGGGTTGTTTAGGTGCTTGTCTCCTGCAAGCACGTCTTTCTAGTGTACTGATGCTGTCTATCCCTACCCGAAACAGACAGCGAGACTGTATGAGCCCTAAGTGCGCCTGGGCCGTGTTCGGCCATTGTGAGCATCTTGCACCTTACTACTCGCTGCACAACCTTGTTGTCAGCCTCAGGCCAACCTATTTGGTTTGTTCTAACGCAGAACCTGTTAAGAAAGGCGATCTTCTGGTTGGCTGTTACGTCACGCGTCGGGTGCTTGTATTCCACCACAAGTCAGCCGCAGTCAGCCACGGCGCGTATTACAGTTAGTACCGCTAATAGAGCATATAATTCCGACACCCAAAGGACATGCGCTATCGCAGATTGATGCTCCATATGTATGTAGCTGCCAAATTTTATGCCTATATTAAATTAATACTTCTGTTTCTTTTTAAAATAGGTGTATACACTTGTACTTCTAAACCTTCGCCTACATTATGCCACGACCTGCATACATTAGGTTCAGGGTGGACTGTACTGCACTTGGCGGGCCGTAGCGGCCATGGGTCTCAGCCACCACCGCTCTTATCTCTGACTCTCGACTCAAGTACGTTCGGTTGAAATACAGTAGGCAACTTCAGTAGTTTAGATTAAATCCCGGAATCTTTGCTGAAACGAGACAGCATGAACGCGCGTCGGAAGGCCGGTCTCTGCACGGTTAGCTTATGACGAGACTCGTAATTAAAGAAACGACCAACCCCCCGCGCTCAAAATCCAAAGGTCCAGTCTTACGACAGCTGCTTTGTACATGGTGAGAGCTCACTATAACACTTAACATTCCTGCATACAGCATGCAATATAGTCATCTTGCGTACAAACCCCACTGCATTTGTTGCGAATTAATGTATAGACGATGTTTCTACGACTTAACAGGTTAGTATCAAGCGTACCGCCCCTTGGCAAAGGGTCCCTTTATAAGGGGCCCTTTCGCCTCTGACTCACCCCGAAACATTTTCCTCGCCACCTCACTTTTCCACCTCCTACGAAGGGGTGAGGTATTAAGTCGTGGTTAGAGGTTTTTCATCCCTCCACTTTGCCTTGAGACCTAGCCGTGCCCGGCTAGGCCTGAACTGCACCTCAAAGGAATAAGTGAACAGCGTTAGGGCATGAGCTTGGGCAGATATTCGAAGTCTTGGTCGAAGGTGGCCGGCTTGGCAAGCGCATCGCTAGGCCTTCAAATAAAGTTCGTGCTACCCAATAAATGCGTTCAAACCACACCTTGTGCAATACCTGTGAAAGTAATAGATCTCAGCCAGGCATAGAGGTTAAAGCCAGGAACTATGCACGACAGGGCAAATTAGGGCGTCATATCGCTTGCAGTTGGCACCCAGATCGACTCAGCCAGTAGTGACGCTGCTGGCAAATCGCAAGAGTGCCGGGATTAGTCAACTATACCGCTTAATCATGCATATAATGATGCTGTTGTATGAAGTGGCCAATGCGAAAGATACCTGGTCTGCTGGTAGCGTATGTAAGGTGTACTATAATTACTAGCGAGTGTGGTAGTGATCGTTCTGAGTGGGCTCTAAACGAGCCGCAAAAGAAATATATCTTGTAAATAGGCTACGTTCACAAAGCAGAGATCGAAGTATAGACTACCGCTCGTATATGTTGTGATATTGATCTTGTTGAAACAGTCGTTGCCGTTGCGAAGAGGCCAATTTCAATATTCGATTGACTGGTAATAATAAGATTGAGCGTGTCTAATCGATGATGAGTAGCACTTTGTTGGTGGGTGCTCTGACTTGCCTACTATTGATTAGAACACCTACAGAAGAGAACAGCTAGTTTATCTCAACACAAGCGTCTTGCGTACTTTCTCCAGTGCTTGAGTCAGTACTTACCTCATCGAACTAGACAGTTTGGCTGAACAGTCTACCTTCCTCTACAGTTTTGTGTCTATGAAAGAGGTACGGAATGCTCTTGCAACGAAGCTTTTGCGGGCTAACGCGGGACATAGACGACTTTTTGCGCGTTTCTTGCCCCTGCAGCTGCTTGTAGTGGCGCAGGAATGCGGAATCAGGCTCCGTAACGCACGATTTTAGGCCGGCCAGCCAAGAAGTTGAGTTATGTCATCGTAGACTTCCCCTTTAACTAAAACAGTCATCCGATTTCTGCAGACAGCGCCACCCGCTCATTTCTTTTCATGTCATGTAGGAGCGGAAACAAGACGACCTTGTTAGGTTGCAGCACATGGGAGAATTCTCTAAGTTTAGAGATAGCTGCATTTAAGTAGATAGTAGCCTCGATCAACTGTGAGTAGCTGCAATAACATCGCGCTGGATGAAGGTGCCGCGGGATTGCGAATCCCATGGGTCGGCCTTGCAGCTCAGCCTTGTAAATGACCCTTCGTCATAACTAGAAGAATACTGATACAGGGGGAAACAGCAATACGAACGGGAAAGTAATGTATTCAAGATAAAGATGAACAACAGCAAGTGCTGGCATTAAAAGTGGGCTATATAGACCCAGGAGATCGACCTTGCCAGAGCAAGGGCCACCTGCAACAGATACTTACGGGACGGGACGGGACAACAGTGATCTCGGAGATCACGGGTACTTAAGGATCACTTGGAGGGCATCTTCCAGGCAGTACTACTCGGAAGGATTATCTGAGTATAAGGCACTAAGCGCTCTGTTAATCACGGCACAGAGTACTACTACACTTTGTTGACATATCCACACTATTGCAATGGAAGGTAGCTTGAAGAAAAACCCAGAAAGACCGGCAAGGAGGTCACATACTGTTTACATAAAAAAAAAGGAATAACGGTTGTCTACTTAGCAACAAGGAACGGTGCCACCAAAAAGGCTAATTGCTAGGTGTATTCGCTACAGGAGGTTATTATGGTTTATAAGATAGAGCTACTGGTCGTTCCTAAGGTGTAGGAGAAGAAGGACTTACTCAGACTTAGGAGGGCTAGAAATTAATAACTATGAGCTAATTTCCTTGTGTTGTGATTCTCCTCACATTAATAGGGGCATATAAACCCCCACCTTTCCACCAAAGAAAAAGGAGAGAAGGACAGGAAATTTATCTACTTACATTTGAGTATGCACAGTTGAAGCGCCAAGAAAAAGCCCTTTGCATGAAATTGTCTAGTCATGAGCTACAACGCATAAGCCAACGACGACATACCAAAGCATGACGACTATGTAGTAAAGCATAGAAATCAAGCCCAAATAGACCGCTTAACAAACACTTAACCAGTGGCTTAATAAATGTCTTGCAAAACCTCAGTCAATGAGAAGCTTAAAACTTTCTAGGCTTCCTTGCGCCTGGCTGATAGTGGCATTATCATAAGAGTTAAATTGAGAAGCATAATGTAAAAACTGAGAATATTCTACGGCTCATACGCCATACCAATTCAATGCTGACCGCAGCCTGGTCGGTCGTCACATGAGACTGTGAGGTGCTTCGTTACCAGGATTGCATCTGGAGAATTTATACCCGATAGTGAAAGAGAATTTTCAATAAGGGAGACGCCTGCAGTAACGGCACTCGTATGTGAGTTAAGGGCCTGAAAGCGATCGTCCCTGGATATATTGTCTCCAAGTCTCATCCAAACTTGACTATCAAAAGACTTGCGGCCTTGCCCCGGACCAAAAGCTCTCGAATCAGCAGTCGTTATGCCCTTCAGCGTACCGTCGAGCCTGAGAGTCTTTCCCCGCTGGGGAGAGCGGTGGATGCTTAAAATGGACGGTGCAATCTTTGCCAGCAGAGGCTTGAAATGTCCTAGGCTAGCACATATAATAGCAAAACTACACTCGATTGCCGAAGCAATACCGTATAGTTTCGACAATTCCGAACCTTGGCAACCACTTTTTTTTGGCACTTAACCCTTTTGGGACCGCTATCGGCGGGGAAAATTGGTCATGTGACCGGTCACGTGACATCACTTGGCAGGCTTGGCAACTAGTTGAATAGATGAAAATTTGGCTATAACGCTGTGAATAGTTATATATTTCAACCACTTTGACCGCTATTCAACCACTTTGACCGTTATTCAACCACTTGCAACGCTATTTAACTATTTGCAACGCTATTTAACAGTTGAAAAAATGGATAACCTACCTATTGTTAACATAGGGCAACCTACCCTTAAGACTTCTACTAGACCTTTTAATGGCCAAAATGTAGATAAATCCCTTGACCTACCTACCCTTGAATCCAGGGTACCTACTTTTAAGAGCTCTTTAAAAGCTATTACACCTTTTAAAAGCTCTTTTCAACCAGTTTCAAAAACTATTGGCCGGCCTCAAAAGTCCCTTGACCAGAAAAAAATACTGCGTTTAACCCCTTATCAAGCCGTTCGACCCCGTAACTCAAAAGGAAAGCAAGTTAAAGTGTTTATTTAGCTAGTTAACTATAAGGTACTTTTACTTTTAACTCTTAAATATAGCTTTATCCAGCTTACCCATTCTATCTCGGCAGTTAGGTTACCGAAATTAAAGTTAAAGTTTAGAAGGCTAACTTATAGTAAAGCCTCAGCCTTTTTCTTTATCCCTAAATCCACTATTTAAGGCTAGTAGGTTAAAAAAAACTCTATTTTAGCTAATAACTTTGGGAAAAAGTCTATTCAACCTTTTTAGCCAAAATTAAAAAAACGGCTATACCAGTTGTTTAAAGAAACCAAAAAAAAAACCAACCTATAACTAGGTTTTAGTTTAAAATACACTTTTTTTCTTTTTTTCGGCAACTTTATTTAATTAAATTACAGCCTTTATTTAGTTTTTCAACTGGCTAGTTTAGGAATTTTTTAAATAAATATTGTTTAAGCCAACGCCGGATAACTAAACACTTAACTAAAACTCTTAAAAACGTTTTTTAAGCAGTTATAAAGTTTATTTTATTTATTTAGAAGGTTTTCCGGCCTACAGCAACCCCTTGTATAAAAAATTCAACTCTTTTAACTCTTTAGAATTTTTATATTAGTAGTTTAATGCTTAATTTACCAACTTTTTAACTAATCACAACCCGGCGTTTTCCTTTAAATAAAATAATAAATATAGATAAAACCCCTATTCCTTTTAAATACTTTAACGGATACAGCTACGAAATAGTTAAGGCAAAAACTGTTGCCGCTAAGTTTGACCGAAATAGTTAAAATAAGCGGCAAACAACTTTAATTTTATATATATTTGCAGATAAAAGCTTTCTTTTAAAAGTATTTAACTTTTTTTAAGTTTTTTTAAATCTTTTTAAATCTTTTTAACTAATTTTAATAGCCTAAACTCATTTTTTACAGTATAAATAACGCAAAATATATCGAAGAATTCCTTTTATATTCACTAGCAGTTACCGTTAAGTTTAACGAAACAGCTTATAATAATAAAAAATTATTATCTACTTAAATTAACTTAGAATTAGTTAAATATACCTAAAAAAAAAAGACTTTACTGGTTATTAACGTTGCTACTTTTTATAATACTAATAAAATTAAAAGCTAGTTAAAAACTATAAACGTAATTTTAGCTATAGTTCCAGCGGGTTTGACTAGTTACGTACAAATATTAAATACCCACGTTAATAAACTAATTAAACAGTTTTTCCGGGAAAAAAGAAATAACTAGCAACAAAAGAAAAAAAACCGGTATTTAGCTTTAAATTAACCACTTCCAAAACTTTTAACCTCTAACCAACGGGTTAAAACTACCTAATTAGTTAATAAAGCAGTTAAAAAATTTAAAAAATTACAGTATTCAACTATTATTCAGCAAAGTTTTCAACATACCAACGTTTCTATAAAGCTAGATTTTACTTAAAACCGTTTTATAAAAGTTAAAAGGTTAAATAAAGAGCAAAAAAAAAACTATTTGCAAAGCTTTACGAAACTCTACTCTACTTAACAACTTGCCGAAAAACGATTTATTAACTTTACCACACTTTTTAAAACCAGTTAACGATTTAAAATTAATCGAAAATTCTATTCCACAACGCAGTCTTTTATTTCAACAAACTAATAAGCAGTTATCAACTACCTGCAAAAACTTAAGGCTAGCTATAAATAAAAATAAAACCCAATTAGTTCAACGGATTAAAAAAAAGCTTAAAGAAAATAGAGAACTAATAGCTAAATAGTAATATAATATGTTGTAATTTTTTAATAATTTATAAATTTTTTTTTTAGCTTAATTATAAAATTAAACAACTTTATATTTTAATAAAAAAAAGCGCATGTTTATATTTATACAAATTTATAATTTGTTTAATTTTACTTATTTTATTAAATGTTTAAAAATTTTATTTATTTAATTTAATAATAATAAAAGCAAAAATAAAAACTAAAATTAAAAAATATACTTCTAGGTTTTTTATATATATTTATATGCAGAAAAAATCAATATATATAAAACTTAAAACCGTTTATTTTTACCTATTTTATTTATTTTATTATAATGTTATTTATATATAATAATCTCCAAGGTAGGTCTCCTAGTATTAAATTCTAACTACAGGGTAGGTCTTCCCAAGACTATTAAAATAGTTAAACAGCGTTGCAAATAGTTAAATAGCGGTCAAAGTGGTTAAATAGCGGTCAAAGTGGTTGAAATATATAACTATTCACAGCGTTATAGCCAAATTTTCATCTATTCAACTAGTTGCCAAGCCTGCCAAGTGATGTCACGTGACCGGTCACATGACCAATTTTCCCCGCCGATAGCGGTCCCAAAAGGGTTAAGTGCCAAAAAAAAAAGTGGTTGCCAAGGTTCGGAATTGTCGAAACTATACGGTAGCTGAACCATAGTTGTCCCCTGTGAAATAGTGGATTAATCTACGCCTGAAGCAGTCCTAAAAGGTGCAAGGTATGACGTACACGTGGGATCGGCAGAGGTAACTGCTCCGTGGAGGGTGGGAACTCGTACGATTCCAGCAACGATTACAACACCACCGAGAATAAATATGCCTATCAGCGCAATGCGTTGCCTGACTGGTAGGTGGATATTCCAGAGTATCGGAGAAGGAAGTAGATAAATTACGAAGTCTTGAGATATGTTCATGCCGGTATTTGCGAAGAAAAGTGCGGGGCGGTTAATGAATGACCCAGGAACAATAAGATCCCATGCGTTTCGGATTGGACTGCACTGAAAGATGCTGACCACGCTACAAGCGAAGCCAGTGAGGATGATGTAAGTCATCGTTATCCAAAGTGCAATTCTGTAATTCTTCTGTGGGAAAAGTCTGAAGTAGAATAGCAGGATCGAAAATTTGGTCAAAGACACGCTCAGGTAGTATACTGGTTGCTTGGCCTGTAGAGATTAGAGGTCAGTGACTACTATTTATCACTAAGGCTTTAAAAGAATGCAATAGCAAGTGAGACTAAGAAACCTGTCTCTTGAAAGCTTTTGCTGCTGAAACTTGCTAGAAAGGGAATAAAAGGTGAATAAACCACTTACATAGAAGATCAGATTCGAATTAATCATGTCTATCCCAACGGGTAAGTCTGAGATGTTTGCCTGGGCCGTATCTCGTCTCTGTCGATGTCTGATGTCAGTTATGGATTGGGTAAACAATCTGTAGAAAGAATTCTTACGAACAGCGACGCCAATACCATAGAAAGCAGCGAAGAACCATGAGATTATGATAGCCCAGTCGTCCGCAGCTAGACACGTGTGTTGAATCCCTAATTTCGTCCAGAGTCGTAGAACTAAAACAATTGAAGATAAGGCCTGCGTAGTTGCCACGGTAGCAATCACATCAGCGCTACGTGACTCTCCGGCATCAGAACGTCGATAAAAAGAGTGCTGAGATGAAACGATCATTCTGCTTGTTCTTTCAAGGTTGAGCATAAGTGAACCGCCGAAATATGATTGAGAGTACTCACGCTCTTCGAAATGCTTCCATGTTACAGATCTGTTAGTGAAACAAGCAACAAAAAGTTAGTATAGGTAATGTCTGGACTAAATGAATAGTCGTTGGGGGCTTCTCAAGTCAGAAGATTCTATAACTTTCAGAGTGGATAAGAATTAGTCGCTCTTCAACTGCTGACAAAAACCAGCGACATAAAACCTTAGCCGTTGTACGAATATAAAGGTTGCTCATGTATAAAGACAGAACTGAAATCTGGCCAAATAGTTCTTACTGGTCAGGGATTACATATTAAATTATGGCACACACAATCCTTTTTCAACGTTCCGCCATGAGACTCGGATCTTAGCCCCATAACTACTGCTGCCGTGAAAGCTTATTACAACTCACCACCTTCCCCTTTACAACCACCTTCCGTTTTTAGAAATTATTAGTATATTTACTATACATACACTAAAAACAGTAATAGTAAACCTTAAATTACGTAGAAACGTTAAACTTTCGAAATTTGCTTTAATGTAGTAAAAATGCTAATAGTAAATCTTTTAATATTAAAAAGATTTATTGTTATATTAAAATTTTATATAGAAAAAACTAAATCGGTTACATTTATAATAAATAATTTATGGTATAAAAAACTTAAAATATTAAATACGTATTTTTTTCGCAAAGATAACGAACTTAAAAGAAAATGCTGTTAAAAATAACGCATTTTTTAAACTTATATATATATATATATTCGTAAATACTTTAACAATAATATATATAATTAATTTAAACTAATTAAACTTTTATTTATTAAACCCGTTTATATTATTTTAATAAATTACATATAATAATTATATTTACTGTAAATTTTATAATATTTAGCGTAGATCTTTTTTATATATTACAAAGCGTACTTAAGTGTTAAACACTATAGTACTATCTTGTAGTATCGGGAGATAAGGATGCTTGAAGCTTATTTGCGTGGATATTTTTGCTATTTATGTTCAGAGTATAGTTAAAGGCGATACTAATAATTATAAGGCAATATAACAAAAAAGTTTTAAACGTAAATTTCGTAAAAAATAATCTTTTATAGTTTTTAAAAAATAATTATAAACTTAAGTTAAATAGTAATAAATAAATAATTAGTTATATAAGAAATCTTTTTTTTAATATATTTTTTTTTTATTACTTTAGCCTAATTATTTTTAATTAGTCCTGCTTTATATTAATTATTTTTAATTAGTCTTGCTTTGTACTAATTATTTTTAATCAGTCTTACCCTGCTAATTACTAATAATTACCTACGATTATCTTTATAAACATATTATATTTTTATGCGTATTTAGTTTTTTCCTTTTTAAGCTTCGTTTTTTGTTAATTTATAACATTATTCCCCTCCTTCTAAGTTTATTGTCCTAATAAATATATTTATACTTTACGTTAATTTTTCGTAAATATGTTTATTTTTTTTATTTTTTTTTTTTAATTCGCTATATCGGGTCGTATTATTAAATCGCGCAGTAATCCAGCACTTTTTATTGCTTGCTGTGTTGTTTTCGCCGACTCCTTCAAAAACTTTGGTTTCAAAGTTATGCCTTGCTTTCGTTATTTAGACAAAAGGTAAAAATGTGTTATAATAAAAAATGTTTAGCGTTATAAAAAGTATATACAGGCTAAATGTTTTTATAATAAAAAAAAGGTTTTTTTTTTTTTTTTACGTATTCGCGCTAAGTTCTAGCGTTTCGAACGTAAAAAACTACTAGCAGAAAAGCGTATTTTAAAACTGTATCGTCGTTATCGAAAAAAGTTAAATAAGCAAAAAAACGAGTCCGATAAAGCTTTTTTTCGTTTAATGCAGTTGCGTACTTTAAAAACAATAACGCGTATTTAAAAAGTAAAACTAATTTAACAAAGTTTTTGTTTTTTAAATAAATTAAACGAACAAAAACGCCTTAAATTAAATGCCGTTATTTTTATTTAAGCGTTTAAAGTTTTAAACGTTATTAATTAAAATGCTATAAAAGTTTTTTTAGCATTTTAAATAAACGACCCCTCCTTTTTAGCCTTGGGCGGTTAAGATACTGCCGGTAAAAATCTTTAACCAAATTCTGTACATTCGTAAAATGCTTTCGTAGTTTTTATGTAGTTTCGGCGTACGTATAGCTTTCCCATTTAATAAAATATTTAAATTCTTTTTTACCTTGTCGTAAATTTAAAATCTCTTTTATTTCGTAAATATCTTTTTTTTCGTTTACTTTTAGCTAGGTTTTAAGCGCAGCGTTTAAGTACGTTTTAATTAATAATAATATATAAAAAATCGGTCGAATAATTATAATATTTAATAGTTTTAATTTATATATTACTAATAATATTACTTTTTTAATTTTAAAAAGTCTAATATTTTTAAAATCGAGTTTTTCGTTACTTCGTTTCGTTCGAATATTACGTTTTAAAAAATAAACTTTATCCTCTTTTTTTTAAAATTAGCTTTAACAATTTATTTTTGTCGTAATATTTTTTTATTTTTTATTAAACAAATATAAATTTTTTTTATAACTATTTTTATAATCTTAATAACTTTTTTGCTTAAATTTTTATTATTAGTACAATAATATTATTAATATAATATCGTTATATATCTATATTATATTTATAGTTTATTTTAAATAATAATATTTTTATTATTTCGTTTATTAAACTATTATATATTAGTTTTACGTTTAATAATAATTTTACTTAGTTATTTTAATTTTAATTAATATAATAACGTAAATATTATTCTAGTATCTAATTTAGTTTTTTTATTTAACTATCCGTTTATAAATAATATATTATAAACATTTTATATTTAATTTTTAAAATTTTAGTAAATAATTGCTAAAATTTAAATAGTATTATTTTGCTTTTATTAATAATAATTATTTCTAAATAATTATATTTACTAAAAATATATTTTATTATTGCGTAAATTAAATTTTTTATTAAACTTACTTTTTTATATAATATAAAATAAACGTACTTCGTAAGCTTATTTACTATAACTATAATAAAATTAAACTTTACTTTTATTATAATTTTTTTTAACTTTAATAACTTAATTACGTAGTTAAATGCTATTATTTTTTATATTTAATTTAAAATTAATATTAATATTAAATCTTTATACAGTTTATGCTTTATTATTTTAGATTTTTTATACAAGTCGCATTTTGCGATAACTTTTTTTACTATTGTTAACGCTTTTAAAAAATCGTAATTTTTTCGTAATTTGCTAAACGTTTTAAACACTTTTTAGTATTTTAAAAATAAATATTTATATACTTTTTTAACTAACTCGTATTAATATATTTTTAATACGTATAGTTTATTATTATAATATTAATTAGTTAATTCGTTTAATTTTTATAGTACGTTTTATATTTTTTAGTCCTATTTTTTGTAATTTACTTATATAAAGTTTATAAATAAGCTTTTATTTATATTTTTATATAATAATACTTAACTTTTTAATAATATTTTTTATTTATAATCGCTTTTTCGGCTAAAAATGTTTACTTTATCGTTTTTTTTATTTTTTAACGTAAATAATTTTAAAATTAAATTATAATAAAAATTCTGCTTATCGTATTTATTGTTTATTTAATATTTTAATTATTATAAACGTTATAAAATTTTTATAATTTAAATAAACTTTTACTAATATTATAATATTATTTAAATAGTATTTTTATTATTTAAATATTTCGATTATTACTATAAGTTTTTTATTGTAAATTTAATAATTTAACTTAAGTTTTAAAAAATTTTTCGAAAAAAATGCTACTAAATATAATTTGCCGTTTTTGTTTCGTTAAATTAACTATCTTTTTATAGCATAATCGCTAACGTCGACTTTTATTTTATATTTTTTATTTAAATTAAATAATTTAAATATTAAACTACTTAAAATCGCATTTTTAAATATATCGAACGCTTTTTGCTTTTTTTTTATTTACTAAAAAAGTTTGTTTTTTTTAATAAAATTTGTAAAAAATGCCGCGATTTTTCTAAAATCTTTAATAAATATACGTACATAGTTCGTAAATCTTATAAACAATCGTATATTTTTAACATTTTTTAACGCAGGCTAGTTTTTTACTACTTTTAGTTTAAACTATTAAATTTATACCTTTTTTAAAAATATTATATATTTTAAAAAATCTGCTTATTGCTTATAAAACTTACTTTTTTTTTTAAATATATTTTTAATTTTACTTTTTATAACGTTTAAAGCATTTATCGCACGTATTTTTTATATTTTTCGAATATTTTTAAATAAATTAAAATATCGTCTAAATATATTATTATAAATCTGTCGATAAATTTGCGTAATATATCTATAATTATTAACTAAAATATTACTAATACGTTAATAAAGCTAAAATCTATTACTAAAAACTTATATAGTCCGTATTTTATAATAAATACTATTTTCTACTTGTCGCCTTTTTTAATTTTAATATAATAGTAAATTTTTAAAATATTAAATGTCGTAAGCTATTATACTTTTTTAAAACGATCTTTTAAATCGTTTATTTATAATATAAATCTTTTATTTTTAATAATAATAAAGTTAAAATATCGCTAATTTTTACAATTTCTCTATTTTTGCTTTCCATCTTTTCCTAGCTTTTTTAATACCTATAATATCGATACTGCTGCCGATAATTTAAAATGTCGTATAAACCCTTTTTTTAAGTTTTTATTAAAATATTTTCGTAATTTGTTAAATTGTTCTTTATTCGACCTATACAGTTTAAAAGCTTTAAAATGCGTTTTTTTTTTAAATTAATCGCGTAATTATATTTATTATGCTTTAGTAGCTCTATTTTTTTACTGTATTTTTTTATAAACAGGTTTTTAAATTTAGCGTACTTTTTTAATACTTCGATCGTAAATTTTTCGTTAATTTACTATTATATTTTATTTCGTATTTCGTTTAGCTATTTAAGCTTACGTGCAATTCGTGTTTAAAATCCTGCAAAAACTAAATCTTTTTTTAGTTTAATTACCTCAGGCAAATCCTATTAAAAATAGCTAGTTCTTTAATCTACTTTAAAATTACTTTCCTACAACTAGGTTAACCCTAATATTATATTATATAATATTTTTGCAATATCGAGCTTAAAACGTTTTAAATAACTTTAAATAATTATTAAAAATTTTATAGTTTTTTATATAACTTTTTCGTTATTATAATTTATAGTTTTTCTATTAAAAGTTGTAAATATATAAAATCTTTTTTTTTTAATTTATACTAAATCTAATTCGTTAATTAAGTTTAAAAAAATAAAACTTTTATAAACGCTTATATTAAATAAAGCTTTTAATTTCTTTTTATTATAAATTACGTTTACTAATATTTATATTTTTTAGAGTTATGTTTTTATTTTACACAAAAACTTAAAAATTTCGTAAACTAGCTGTTAATCTTGTTTTACAATTGCTTTTCGTCGTTTTTTGTTTACTAAAAAGTTCGCCGTCGGTTTTGTCCTTTTATAAGCTTTGCTGTTTTATTATTTTTTCGACAATCTCGAATAAAAGTTAATTTTTGCTAATTTTTTTTAATCCTTTTTCTTATTTTTTCGTACTAAAAGATTTTGTAAAACATGTAAATTTTATATTATATATATTAGCATTATTTTTAAATCGTAAACCTTTTTTTGCAATTTTCGGGATATTATAAATCTTATTTAAATATAACGTATTTATAAACTACTTAATATATTATTACTAGTTTTTTTACTTTAATTTTTTTATAAAAATATTAAATCCTTATTTTAGCTATACGAGTTAGAAATTAAAGATTTTTAATTTTTTCTGCTATATATTTTTTATATTTATATACTATACAGCTTGCTTATAATATTTCGTAATATTTTTTATAATATAGTCGCAACCGTTCGTCGTCGTTTTTAAAACATTTATACCGGCTCTGATTATTATATTTCGGTATTTTTTGTAATATCGTAAAAACTATTGCTTTAACTTAGTATTAAGCTTCTGTTTTATTATTTCGTTAGTTAAAGTTATTATTTTTTGGTTTAAGCAAAGTTTATTTTTTTATATATATAAACAAATCTATTTTCGAGCTATTCTTTTTTATACTAATTAATTTAACTATTCGTTTTTAGTTTAACAATCGCAAGTTTCGTAAAAACATTTTAAATCTTTTTTTAAACATTTTTCGCTTTTTAGTTAATTTTTTTAGCTTATTATTTTATCTTTTATATTTCGATATATAGATTAGTTTAGTTTAGTTTATTATATATTTAGTGTTAATATTGTTTTGTCGATTAAAAAATAAATGTAGTTTTTAAAATATTTTTTATCATCTTTTAAATTTTAAAGTTTTTTGTTTTAACTTACTTCGGCTAAGTTAAAAGCTTTTTATTATTTATTTTCCCAGTCAGGTCCTAGCTATTTACTTTAGGTTTGTGCGTTTTTTTGTTTAGTTAACGCGATAGTTACTTTATACTATAACTTTTGCTAAATTTATTTTATAATTACTTTTATAACTTTAAGTTCTTATTTTAAAGTTTATACTACTTTTATTAAACTACGTTTTAAACGTACTGCTTTGTTAAGTTGTACTTTTTTTTCCGAACTATTAGTAAACCATTTTTCGTCGTAAACAACTTGTTCGTAAATTTTTTCTGCTATTCGTTTTAAATATAATTACACTATTAGTTATCTCGTTAACGTTTATACTTCTTTTTATATTGTTTAATCTCCGGTTAATATTTTACTACTTTGCTCTACTTTTAAAACTTTATCGTTATAATAAGCTTGCATTATGTTAATTTATTAATTGTTTTTTTTAACTTTAAATATTTTAGCTTTTAATATTCGTAAGTTTTTATATAGCTTTTTTTCGCAATTTTTGGCGTAATATTCTAGTTTATTACAGTTGTAACACTTAAAATTTTTGGATTTTTTTTTCTAGTTTTTTCGTTTTTGCTGCATTGCGCTAAGCTTTATTAATCTTACGTATATACTATATGCCGTAAACTGTTAACGTTTTTTCTTTAATTAAATTTGTAATTATTTTTAGTAAATATATACTGCAAGCTTTTTTTTTTTCGTTTAAAAAGTCGAATGTCTATTTCGATAGCTGCTTTTATATAATTTACAAATCTTTTCAGTTAGTCTATTTTAATAATTTCGTTTTTAACGCTAAGTTTAAATTTAACGTAAAACATTATAATTTTTGCTTTATCGTTAAAATTAAAAAAAGCTGCAATTCTCTAAAATTCGGCTGTATATATAAATACTAATTTTATTTAACGTAAATAGTATAGTTTATTCTGTTTTTAACGTTCTTTTACTAAGTTTAAAAATACGTTTTTAAATAATTTTTCGAATAATTTATACGAAGCAAACGTTTTTTTTATCTCGGGCTTTTAATTTTTTCGATTTTTAGTAACAGCTTTTAACAATCGTAGTTTAAACTAAACTAGTGCTTTTCTTTTTAATAATAATACGGCATAGTTAATTTTTTCGTTATCGTTTCGAAATACTTTACTATAAAATGTTTAATATGCTTTAATTTATATTAAAAACTTTTTAAACTAACTAAGTTTTTTGCTAAACTTAAATAGCTTAGTTAACTTTAAGTTTCGATTAAGTTTAGTTTATATAATATTAGCATTTATAATAACTGTAAATATAATTTATAGTAATATATTATAAAATCGGTTAAATAACGTTTTAAATTATTATCGTAATTGTTAATTTTTATTGTTAAAAATAGTAAAATTATTAATTATTATATTGTATTTTTTTTAATAGTTTTATTATTATTATTTTCCGATTTACTATCGACATTTATCGCCGGGTTATTAAGTTAAAAGGTAGCTATAGTTTTCGGTATTGCTTTAAATTAACGTATATTTAATTAAAACAAAACTATTTAAAATATTACAAAACGTATTTAAATGTTAAACATTATAATACTATTTCGTAATATCGAGAAATAAAAATGCTTAAAGCTTATTTACGTAAATATTTTTGCTATTTGTATTTAAAATATAGCTAAAAGCAATATTAATAACTATAAAACAATATAATAAAAAAGTTTTAAACGTAAACTTTATAAAAAATAATCTTTTATAGTTTCTAAAAAATAACTATGAATTTAAATTAAATAGTAATAAATAAATAACTAGTTATATAAAAAATCTTTTTTTTAATATATTTTTCTTTTTTTATTATTATTTTAGCCTAATTATTTTTAATTAGTCCTGCTTTATATTAATTATTCTTAATTAGTTTTGCCCCGTTAATTATTAATAATTACTTACGATTATTTTTATAAACGTGTTATGCTTTTATGCGTGTTTGGTTCCTTCCCTTTTGGGCTCCGTTTCTTGTTGGTTCGTAACATTATATATATAATAAATACACCGATAAACAAACTAATAATTTAAAAATAATATATATAATTAATATGTACTAATTAAATTTTTATTTGCTAAATTTATTTATACTATTTTAATAAGTTCGCGTATTATAATTATATTTATTATAAGTTTTAAAGCTTTTAATGCGACATTTTTTTATACGATAAACAAACCGATAAATTTATATAAAACAAATAATTATTTATTATATAAAAGCAAAAAATTAACAAGCTTTAAAAAACATAATTATATATATTTATCCGCTTTTTTATTAGTTCGTTTATTGTACGAAAAAAAAAGCCTGCGTTAAATACTATAATATTTGCAATAAACGTAGTTATAATATGCAAATTTACTAAAATAGTATAAATAAATTTAGTAACGTATTATAAAAGCTTATTAATAATATAAGCCTATTAATAACCTTTTTATACTTTTATACGGCATTTTTATATTTATAAAACTTTTAACTATTAACAATGCTAAGCTTTTTTTTTTTTTTTTTTTTTTTAAAGAAAATTATACAGCTTAAATTGCAAGCCTTTAAACGTAACTAAAAATTAACTGTTAATTATGCAACGCAAATTTATAATATTTTTATACGACATTAGAAAATCGATAATTTAATTTATTTTTACGACGAAATATATACGTTTTATTATTTAAATTAATTAAATTAAAAGAATAATTAATCGTATAATACATATTAAATTTAATAGTATAATTGGTTTTGTTTTAGTTAAATAATATTAAAGATATGGCTAATTGTTGTTTATATAAATATAACGCAATTACGGTTATTTTTAATTAAGTTTTAAACTTTATACAACGATAACTATTTTTCTAAACGCGTTTTAACGGATAAATTAATTATAAGCGAATTTCTTGCAAAAGCTTTAATATATATAAAAAGTAGTTTAAGTTTATATAACTAATTATTATAAAGGTTAATGTAATAAAAAATAATATTTATAATTTTAACGAAACTAGTTTTATAATAAATAAAATATTATTTAAAATAGCTATTATAATTTTTAACTAACGTAAACGATTATAATTATAATAATGAGTAATTATAAATAATTAAATATGATTCAAAATACTTAATTGTATAAATTTGCAATTTTGTTATATATTATTTTATGGAAAAAAATTATTTTTAATTTTAATATATTAATAATATATTATTAAATAATTAAATTATTTTATTAATAAGAAACGGCTAAATAAATAATAAATAAAGTCTAAAATAAATTCGGTATTTTAATAAATATATAGCTAATTATATAAAAAATATTTACCGTTTATGATACAATGTAAGAAGGGGAGTCTGCAGGACTTACATGTTACGTATAGATTTGATACGTTGATTAGATAAGGAAAACTAGGATATTCCACATATTCTGCAAGGACATGTAGATATTCCGATTTATCCCTATCGCAATATAGAATATATTACACTACCCTAAGGTTTTTTGTACCAGTTTATTAATTTTCGACAACTATAAAAATTATTATTTTATTAAATTTAAACTGTAAATAAAAAATAAAATATTTTTAAGTTATGTATATTGTTTTATTTATTATATAAATTATAGCTTTTTAATATCAGTTTTTTAACATATTATAACAAATATATATTAAACAAATCGACAATTTAAAACGGTTATACGTTATTTATTTATAAAAAAACATTTTTACAATATTTTATCCAACGTATAAAATTTTAAAAATATTACGCTAATATTATATAATTTAAACTATATATTTTTAAAACTTAAAATTTAATTGTTAAGCAAAGTATTACCCGGTTTTTTAAAATTAATATATAAACTATTATTTATTTAATAGTCGAAACTTTTTATAATATAATTAATATATAATTATAAATTAAATATATTAAAAACGAAGTTATATAATGTTAAAACAGCTTATTTATTACTATTATAAATATAATTAATTAAATTATAAAAAATATAACGTTATTTATATATTAAATTTTATTACTGCAAAATGAAAACGCTATATTATAGAAAGCAAATTAAATATTTAACCGACGTCGTTATATAAAAAATAAACGTATATAAAATAAATAAGTAATTTATTATATAAAATAAACAAAGTACTATAACAAAACAAGCTATTAACGATTAAATATTGAAGAAAATATATATAAAAAGTCGTTTAACTAATACAAATATATTATACGTATAATGATAAAAAATATACGGCAGTATTAAATATAATTCGCGAATTTATTAAATAGCTGCAGAAATATTTAACGATTATATATCTAATTAAATGTAATTAAAGTTTTATATTATAGGAAAATTATTAATAAGCTTATATAGTACATTAGATGAAAATTTAATTAGTTTAAGTTAATCATAGATATTATTATTAAATTATCTGTTTATTTATTAATTTGTTTATTATACGAAAAAAAAAAATTTGCGTTAAATATTTTAAAATTTGCAATAAATATAGTTGTAATACGTAAATTTATTAAAATAATACAAATAAATTAAATAAATAAAAATTTAATTAGTTTAAATAAATTATATATACACTATATTAAATTATTTATAAATATATATACAAAAGTTTAAAAAATAGCTTATTTAATTAAGTAGCCGATTTAAATAATGAAAGCGAGAAAACTTTTTTTAATATTAAAAATAATTGCTTATATAAAAAAAACGGATTTACTATATTATAAGAAAGGTTTATATAAAAGCGTAAATTTAATAAAGTTTACAATATTTAATGAAAATCATATTTAAAATATACAAATGTATAAAATAACGAAAAAGCTAATAAACTCGGAAAAGGATTGCGGAAAAAAACTTGTTAAATTTAAAGTTTGCTAAACTTACTATTTTTAAAATATATATTATCACGAAAAATAAATTAAAAAAATAAGTGTGAAAATAATAAAATAACGACTCGCTATAAATTTTTTGTTTTAAATAAAGAATTTATATAAAAAGCCGAAACTCTATTTTATAGTGAAAATCAAATAAAATTAAAAGAAATGCTTAAAAACTTTATTATTATTACGTTTAATTTTAAATAAATATTTAAAGTATTTAATAAAGTATAATAATTTTAATTAATAATATAAAAAGTTTAAAGGAAAATAGTAGCATTACAAAGCCAAATTTTAGATATATTAAATATATTATTTAAATTAAAACTAAAGAACAAAAGAATAAAATAAAAAATATTAGTTAGCTTATAAATTTTATTATAAACAATTCATAAGCGTTAAAACCTATAAAAAATACTAGATTTAATTATTATAAAACTTTAAAAGCTTTTAAAACTTTTACAAAATTACGAAATATTATAATTATATAAACTCATTTTTCGGCTTGCAAAATGTATATTTTTAAAATAATAAGTTTATAGTTTTGTTAACGCTTAGCAAATTAAAAAACAATTAAAAATTAAAACATTACTATAATTTTGGTAAAATAGACCATAAAATAATATAATATATTCTGTATTGCAATAAAAAAACTAGGAATGTTAATGTATTTTTACAAAGTAAATAAAATATTTTAGTTTTTCTTTATTTAGTTACTGTATTTAATTTATACGTAATATATAAATCTTATTAAACCTTTTATTATTATACTATATTAAATACCAGGCATATAATAAATTTACTATTGCTTTTAATAAGTTTATTTAAATAATTTATTTTTTAATATAGCTATTTAGCTAAAATAAACTTTTTTAAGCCTTTTTTAATTTTTTTTTACATTAATTAATTAGTTTAATTATTTTAAATTTAGCTATTTTTGCTACAAATAAAATTTCTCTTTAATTTAATATTTATTTAATAAAGCTTTTAAAAGCCGTAATTATTATTTAAACTTTTATTAGTGATTTTATAGCTATATTTTTTCTATTTAACTAAATAATCATATTTTAATTTCGTTTAATTAAAACAATAATTAAAACTAACTTTAATATTGTAAAAACTTTTTTCCAAAATTATTTTAATCCTTTTTAATAAAACTTAAAGCTAATATTTTACAGTAAAAAAATTCTTTTTTTTTTAAAGAAATAAACGATAAATATGCTATTAAAATAACGAAATAAATATTAAATATTTCCGGCAAATTTATTTTATAAATAAACGATTATATTATTTTAAAATATATGTTATTAAAGTTTTATAATAATATTAAAAATAAATGTATTTATATTTTTTCGAATATATATAAATATAATATTAAATAGCTATTTTTATTATTAAAAAAAATTTTTTTTTTTGAAAAAACAATTTTTAAAAAAATAATATATTATTGTTATAAATAATCGTGTATTAAAAGTTTTTTATATTTTTTTGAAAATTAAAAAAGAAATTGCGATTTTTATTGAAAATAAAACTATTTAATATTTTTTAATTAGCTAATAATAATATTTTAATTAATATAATGATTTAATGTTTAAAAATAAATAAAAACTACTTAAACATAACGTAAATTACCGTTATTAATGTATTATAATAATATTTTTTTTTATTTAGTTATTAAAACGTATTAATAAATAATACTATAAAAATTTTTATAACGAAATTTATAGCAATTATTTTTATCAGTTTATTATTTTTTAAATATATTAATTAATAATTATATGTAAAATAATATATAATATATTTTTTACTTTATGCAAATTTTTATTAATTAAATGCCCGTCGAGCTTTTAAATATTTAGTTAAATTTAAAGTAATATTTATCATCGTAAGCTATTGCGAAAAATCTTTAAATAAAAAATTTAAATATATATAATTTATAATTATTATACTTATTAAAGCAATAAAATAAAAGATTTATAATTATAAACATATACTTAACTGTTAAAATATAATTAGCGTTTTCGTTATTTTTATATAACGATTTAATAATTTTTTTATATTTAATATTAGCTGAATAAACGACTTAAAATTGTTTTTTTACAGTTTTATTTATAATGATTTTAAACACAAATTAAACTCAGTTTAATATAAGTGTTTCGTTAATATATAAAAATTTTTTATTAAGTTTAATTTTATTATAAATGATTTTTAATTAATTGAACGCGTTTAATACATAGTTCAGTTCTTTAAATATATAATATATTTAAAACTTATATTAAAATAAATAAATCGATATATTTTATAGACATTTATTCGTTTGATTTATAATTTTTTTTATTATTAAATAATTTATTAATATAATAATAAAATTATCGCACGTTTTAATTATAATATAAAAAGGTTTATAAATATAAATTACGTAAATTATTTTTAATTTAAGAAGTTTAGATTTTATTTTAAATTAAAATAAATAACGATTAAAAGTATTATTAAATTAAACTAGTTATTTAAAATTACCGTTTTAAGTTTTTATTAATAATTATTTTATAAATAAAATATTACAATTTTATAATTACGTTTAATTAAATTATTTATTTACAAAAATAACTGTTTTTAAAAGTTAATTATATATTTATAAATTAAACTTTACACTATTTAAAAAAAATATCATTTTAGCTTTTATTAGTTTGTAATATATTAATTATATATATGTTTTTTTTTTGAAATTTTTAACTAGCATCTTATTAAACTTTCGCTTTTTATTAAACTTTCGTTTTTTATTAAATAATTCAGTTTTTTGGTTTATAACAGCTTAAAATATTATATACAATATAATATAAATAATTATAAAAGTTTTATATTATTTAAAAACTTTAAAGTAATCGAAAAATTTTAATACATAAAAACTGTTAATTTTTTTGGTTATAATAAATATATTAAAAACGTTTCTTTAAAAGTTTAACAATTTAACTAATAAATAATTAAAAAAAAATATAATACGTAAATACTTCAAATGTTTTTTTTAAATATCGAAAAAAAATAATAATATTATTTATAAAGGTTTTATAATATATATAATAAAACTATAATAAACGATTTATAAAACGTTATATATAAATAAATAAGCTTTTAAATGTATAAACGTTATAATAAGTCGTTTCAAACTTTTTAAGCTAATAATAATAAAATAATTTTTATAGTTTAAATATATTTTAAATTAATAAAAAAACAAAATCGTATCAATTATAATTAAAAGTTTTCTACTATTAATTAATATTATTATTTCGATTTATAATAATATAAAAAAATTATTAAAAATTGCTAGATAGTTTAAAGTGTTTAAATTAAATATTAATTTTAATTTTAGGTTATTTTTAATAACACGACATACGATAAAATAAAAATATATAAATAAGTTTAGTTTATATATTTATTTCATTTTGTCGATTATTTGTTAATTCCTAAAATTTAGTAAATATAAATAACTATTAAATTTATATTTTTTGCTTTTTTTTAATGAAAAATATTTTTATTTTCTTGTTTTTAAATATTTTAAAAGTATTTTAGTTTTTTTATATTTTAAAAAGTTTTTACAATAAACCTATTATTTTAGTTATGATTATATTTAATTTAACGTATATAAATTGTTTATTAAAAGCTTTATATTTTAATATATTGGTAAGATTTTGAATATTTAAAGTCACGGATGGCTGGCTTGGCTACTGGACCCACTTGCAGCACAGACCTGGTCACATAACAGGACCCACTCATCCATGCTACAAAACCATTTTTGCTTGGCAATTCTGCAAATAGAATTCCCTTTCTTCTTCATCCTAGTATTTTCAGTACGTGGTAACCCTATTCGGAGCCCCGTCTCTTATGAAGGTATTCCAATCGTAACATTTAAAATAAATAATATTTCGGAAAATTTTAAACGTTTAAAAAAAGGTTTTAAAAAAAGCTATACGTTTATTACGTAGTACATATTATTCGGCGTTAATATTTTAAATTTATTAAGCTTTTCGGTTAGTCTTTTTTAAACTATTTTAAAATTATAATTTAATATTAATTATTTTAGTATTAAAAATTTTAGGCAATATTTAAACTAAATTATTAATTAAATTATATATAACGTTTATTATCGAAATATTAAATATATAAGTATATATATTAATAAAATTTAATTTATTAACAGTTTAAGCATTTAAATACATTAATAAAATATTTATAATTATACTTTTAAATATTAATATAAAATTAAATTTTAATTAATTATATAAATATTTAAAAGCTTAAATATTTATAAATTTAAAAAAAATTAACGGGTTAATAGCAGCTAAAATTATAAAAAAAGCCATTAAATTTATTATTTAAAATATTTTGATAAATTTAATATTAATTTATTCGCTAATTAATTTTAATTTTATATTTATCGGCATTGTTATTTTTTTTAAAAATTAAAATTAGTTAGTATAATAGTAAATATTATATTAAATTTTATTAACCTGTTAATTCTGCTAATATAAATTAAATTAAATATAAAATGACGATTTATTAAAAATAGTTTATATTAAATAAATATTATTTTTTTCAAAGAAATAACTTTTTAATTATATAAATATACGTGTAGTTAGTTTTTTAAACAAAAAAAATTACATAGTTAAAATAGTTAATATAAACGTTTATTAAATTAAAAAATTTATTATTTAATAATATAAAAAGTTTAATATTTCGATTTAACATTTATATTTAATTGAATAATTTTAGTTATTTTTTTATTTTTAATATAAATTAAAAATAGTTTAAAATATATGATGTATTTTATTCTTGCTAATTTTTTAAACTTAATTTTTTTTTAACTTTATATTATATTTAAATATATTAGAAAATCTGCATATAATTAAGCTTTATTTAATACTGATATTTGCGTAAATATTTTTAAATAAAAATATCGCAGCTTTAAACCATTTTTTTACGTTTTTATTAAAATAAAATGCGTTAAATATTTTAATGGAATATTTTTTTAAATATTTAAATAATTTATTATATAAACTAAAAAAATCCAAGAATAGTAATAAATATAACGCGTTAAATTAAATTATTTTTTAATAAATTTATTAAGTTTTTTACATATAAATGTATGTAACTACTATTTTAACAATTAAAATTAAAAACGTTTTTGTAATATTTATAAATAATAATTTAATTAATAATAATATATATATTATTAAAATTTAACGATGTAAATAGTAATTTATTAAGTTTATTATTATTATTATTAATATAATTAATTTGCTTATTATTACGTTTTTTATTACGTTTTTTATTTTGTATATTTTAATTAAATTTATTAAATTTTTTTAATTTTTACTAATTTAATTATTATTTTTATTATAAAAACATTTAAACTATTTATTAAGGGTTTTTTTTTAGGTTAAATTTATAGTTATTTTTAGTATGTTATAAACGATTTTTTAGTAATAAATAATAAATTTTTTAACCAATAATTAAAAGCATAAATTTAATTTTAATAATAATATTTACATATATAAATATTATTTATATATTTTTAATAATAGTAAATATATTTCAAAGTTTAAATTTATCAACGTTTAAAAGTAAATTATAACATTTTATTAGTTTATGTTTTTTATTTAATATTTTTATAACGTTTATGTAATAAATCTTTTTTTTTAATAAATTTTACTAAAAATAATTTGTTTCGATAAATTTTTTTAATTATTAATTTTAATTTAGTAAATTTTTTAATAACGATATTTAATAATATAAAAAACCTGTTTATTAATATATTAATGTAATTTTTTGGTTTTTTTATTTATATTTTTATTTATTGTTATAAAAAGTTTGTTTATTTATTAAAATATAACTTTTTTACTAATAATATAAAAAATCTTTTAATAAAACTTTTTTTATATATATTATTTGTTTTGAAACAATTTTAATATTTATAAATATTGTCGACGTCTTTTCGGTTATTATTTTTTTATCGCGTAAATTCTTTTAATTTAAGTTAAATATTTTAATATCGGGTTTTTTTTTAAAAAATAATATATACTATTTAAAAAATTAATAAAGTTATTTATAGAACTGTTTACGGTAATATTAAAAGTTTCGTTTTATTATTTACGTAATAATGTTTTAAATAGTTTATAAAATAGTTTGTGATTTTATTTAAATTATTATTAAAAATGCTTTTCAAATTAAATTTAACACTTAAACTATAAAACGTTAATTTTATATTTAATTTTATAATATGTATAAATTTTGCGTTATTTATCATTAATTATATAAAATTAAATATATATTAATTTATTATAATTTAAAATGTTTATAAATATAATAATAATATTTATTCTTAACGTATAAATAAATTAAAATAGTTAAATTAATATTTTTAATATTATAATAGTTTTTAAAAATAATAAAAACTATAAAATAAATTTAAGATAATTTAATAATGTTTATTTATAAAAAATCCTTTAAAAATAAATTGCTTAAATATTAACTTAAATATTATTATTTTTATATTTATTAATTTATTAAATTATAATAACATTGTGTTTTATTTAATTTAAAATAGCTATCGTTAAAACATTTATATTTTAATATTACGTAACTAATACTACAAACTAATATATTAATAATTAAAAAATAAACAGCCGCAAATTAATAAATTTACTAGAAATATATTATTTAATAAAAAAGAATTTAATAAAAATATAAAAAGTTATATAAATTTAAATAAACTATTTTATAACGTAAATAATATTTGCTAAACAGCTGAAATTGTATTTTAATATAAAATAAATAACCTATCTCCCACTTGGATAAGACATTTAATTAAATAGGACATTTTCTAGACTTTTGTACGTATATTTGTAAATAATCTAACAATAATATATCCGATTAATTTAAACTAATTAAATTTTAATTTACTAAACGTTTTTATACTATTTTAACAAATATGCGTATTATAGCCGGGTTTGCTGCAAGTTTTATAACGCTGGGCGCGAGTTTTTTTTTTCTTCGTACGACGACTATTTTAACGATTTTTTAAGTTTTTTTGCTTAATTACGTTTTTAAATGCTTATAAATTTTTTATTTTATAATTAGATTTATTTTATACGACGACGTTAATTAAGCTTATAATTTATTTTGCAAAATATTACGACTTTTTTTTTTAATAACGCAAAACGATATATAACGTTAATCGTATTACGCGTTATTTAGTTTATTATTTTTATAATAAATATTAAAAATCTATTTTTATATCGTACGATTTTTTTTTTTTTTAATATATTAAAATAGTAAATTAACTTCGGTTAAATTATTTAAAATAGTTTATTATTAAATAAAAAATAAAAGTTTAATTTATAAAATAATTAAACGATAATTTAGTTAAAAAATTATATATTTCGGGTTGTATAATCTTAATTTTGCTTTTTAAAAACTTTTTCGTACGTTATTAAAAGTTATTAACGCGTTAAACGCGTAAAAAAACCCGGTTAGAAATTTTTTTTTTTTAATATATATAATATACGCCCGTATTAAATATTTAATATCGAAAAGCTAAAGTTTATAAAAAAAATGCAAAAGTATATAAAAAGTAATAATATTGTAATTTTTATAATATAGTTTAAATTTAGTTAAATAATAATTTTTTTAATTATCGAAAATAAATAAGCGATATTTTTTTTTTATATAACGTTTTATATATTTATTAAAATATTTAATTTAATTTAAATTTTTTTTATTTATTATTTAATTATTTTTTATAGTTTTAATTTTTTAATTATTAAATAATTTAGTATTTTTATATTAAAATAATAAATAGTTTTGTTTTATTAAAATAATATAAAATAAAATAATATAACAGTATAATAATATATTTTAAATAATTATAAACTAATTTAAATTATTTAACTGTAAAATTTTTAATTTTTATACGCAATTAAATATAATTATAATAAAATCGGACATAATTTTATTTATTATAAATTTAGTTTTATTAAAGTTATGAAAATTTTTTTTTTAAATTTTATTGTTTATAATTATTTTTTATATAAAAACGAACTAAACGCAGTATTTAATTAAATTTTTGTTTAAAATTTATTAATAATCGATTTAACCATTAAATTAAAATTTAAAAGTTTAATTATTTTTATACAAAGTTTAAAATTTAATTTTTTTTTACAAAGCGTTTTTTACGTAATTTAAATAGCCGATTAGCTATATTTTTAACCGCGCTATATTTAAATAAAAACGATTGATTAATTAAATTAATAATATATTATACGATTAAATTTTTTTTAAATTAAGTTAATTTAAACTTTAATAGTTATATTTTAACAAATAGTATAAAACCGTTCGTTTATTAAATAAAAGTTATATAAAATACGTTATATAGTTTAATAGCGCGTCGGAAAAATAAACGAAAGTTATTTTTACGAGCTTGTAAGGCAAGCTGTATGTTAGTTTTTTTACAAAGCTTAGCTATTGTTGCAAATAAAAAAATGAAAGATTTTGTTATATGCGTACGAAGGTTTAAAAAAATGGCCTATTTAATTAGGTGTTTTATTTAAGTAAGAGATGCGTTATATTTTAAAATTAAACTAGTTTATTAAATAACGCTTTGACAATTGTTTTTTTATTTAAATTACGAAGTTAACTCGTTTATTAATTTTTTTATTTCGTTTACGTATTTCTTTATATTATTTATAAACTATATTAATATATACGCTTAAATTAGCGAAAATATTATTAAGTTTTTTAAAAAGCCTTTTATATTTTTAAAATATTTTTTAAAATAAATTTAAGTTATATATTATTATTTTATTTAAATAACGGTTTAAAACTAAGTTTAAATTTAATAATTGTTGTTTTAAATTATTTTTGCTTTTAATTTTATTATAATTTGTTTTTTTAATATTAATGTATTAATACTTAAAAACTTAGTAAATCTTTTAATAAGCTTTTGCTTTTGAAAATTTAATTTTCGCTTTTTAATTTTTTTAGTAAATATTTATTTAATATATTACTATTTTAACTATAATTAAACTTAGTTATAATGTTAAAATAAATAAATTATTTAAATAAATAAATAATTTTAATTCCGTATTTATAATTTAACGTAAATATTTAATATAGCTAATATTCAATGTTAATATATTGGTAAAGAAAACCTTGGGGTAGTGTAGTATATTCTGTATTGCGATGGGGAAGACTGGGAATATCCACACATCCCCGCAGGGATGTGTAGGATATCCCAGTTTCCCTTATCTAATCAACGTATCTAATCTACACGTGACATGTGGGTCCTCCGGACCCCCTTTGTCACACTGTATCATATATAATATTTAAAATATAACTTATATTTATTATTAATATAATATAATAATATATCACGAAATGAAAAGAAATATATATAAATATATTTTAAATATTTACGTAGCTTAATTAAAATAAAACGCGTTAACCGAACAGTATATATATTAGCTAAAAATTTAATTAAATAACTAATTTAAAGCTATTTTAAAATCGGCGTTAATTATTAAAAATTTTTATAACTTAAATCAAGTTAATGTTTTAAATAAAAATAAGCTTAAGTATTTTAAAAAAATATTATAATAATTATTTAATTTAATATATCGTTTTGCGCTATAATATTTTTTGTAATTGTTAATATTATAATCGTTAGGCAATATATATATAAAAGCGTTTAAATTTGCTAATTAAAACGTTTAAATTTTTAATTAAATAAAAAAGACAGTTTACTTAAAATAAACCTTTTTTATTTTTACTTATTTCTTTTTAATAATACGTAGTTTAATTAAAACAAAACATACGTTTTTAAAATTTTATAATAAATTATAATTTTAAAAAAAGGAGCAAAACTGTTATAAAATAGTTAATTCAACTGTTATAGCTACAGTAAATTTATTAAAAAACCTTATTGTTAAATTGTAATTTTAAACTTAAACTAAAAATAAAAACTATTTAAAATATAGCTTAATTAAAATAAAACATCAAAAACAAGCCCCTTTGTCACAATGTATTAAATTTTTTAAATAATAACAATGTTTAACATTTATTTAATATTTTTTATACTATTTATAAACGGCTTAAAAAATAAGCATTTTAGTCTATATTTAATAATATTTTTTAAATTATATATACGTTTTAAACGTCGGCTAGTATACATAATTATTAGAAATATTATATTATATATATAAACTACGTAATATTAACCAGACTATTAAATAATAAAAAGTAACATACGACGTTTTTTTAAAAAAAAAATGATCGTGTATTATATAATGCATTTTTTACGTAAATAGGCTACTTAAATAAATAAGCTGTTTTTTTAAAACTTTTATACGTATATAATAAAAATTTTCTTTTATTAGTAACAATAGTTAAGCTTTATTCAAAAGCGAATATATAGCTTTTTTTATAAGCTTATAAAAACAACTTTCGTTAATTTTTTTTAACGCGTTATTAAGTTATAAAATACATTTTATACAACTTTTATTTAACGAACTAACGGTTTTATATTAACACGATGTGATAAAGGGGGTTTAATATGACTTAAATATTATATGTAAATTAAATACGTTGATTAAATAATAAAAACTAGGATATTTTAAACATTTCGCAGAAATATGTAAATATGTTTAGTCTTTTTGTTATAATATAAAATAGATTATACTTTTTAAGGTCTTTTTACTAAATAGTAAAGTAAACGTATATTGCGATTTTATTATTTTATATTTCAGTTAATTTTTTTTTCAGACCTTTAAAATATAACGGCTAGTTTTAAATGCTTTGGTTTAATTAAGCTACATTTAAAACAGTTACTATTTTTAGCTTAGGTTCAAAATCGCGACTCGGCAGCAAGGTTTTTTAATAAATTTGCCGTAGCTGTAATAGCTAAGTTAACCGTTTTTTAGCAGCTTTGCTTTATTTGTTTTTTTAAACTACGACTTATTATAAATGTTACGAAACGTATACTAGTGTCTAACACTATGTATGCTCTTATGGTATTGGGGTTATAAATGCTTGAAATATAACTAAGGATACTCTTATGTTTATGTTTAGAGTATACGTTAAAGGATAATATTGCGGGTAATAAAATAATAGTATTTTAAATTGACTGTTTTGTAAAGAATGTTTTTTTATAGTTATTTTTAAAAACTAACTATAAATATAAGTTAAATAATAATAAGTAAACGGCTAGTAATATAAGAAAATTTTTTTTTTTATACTATTTTTTTATTTTTATGTTTTTTTAAATCTGCTAGATTTTAAATTTTTTAAATCTATTATATTAGATTTATTAGATTTTAAATTTTTTAAATTTATTATATTAGATTTATTAAATTTTAGATTTTTTAGATTTATATTACGTAACTTAACTTGCTTTTTTTTATTTGCGTTTTAGGCGGTTTAGCCTTTTTTTTTGTTGGTTCGTAATATTATTTCTTTTTTTTTAGGTTTTATTGTTTTAATAAATATATTTATAATTTTGGTATTTTTTTTTTTTAAGTAAATATGTTTTTTTTTTTTTTTTATTTTATTATATCCGGTCGCGTGCGTAAAACTTTTAGCTTCCGTTATCGGCTTAATTAACGCGTTAATTATGAGTTTTGTATTAAGTTTATTTTTTAAAACGGTTTCGAAGTTTTTTTTTGTATTTATTATTTAACCGTCGGGGTTTTTTGTTTTCGAGTTAATAAAATTTTTAGTTGTTATTTTTATATTTAGTATTAGTATAGTTGCGACGTTATTAAAATTCCGATGTTTTTTTTTAAAGCTATTATAAATAAATATAAACGTTTTTCCGAGCGTTGTTGCGCGTTAAAAAATAGTTTTTTAAAGCGTTAAAAAAAACTTGCGGTTAAGCAAAAGAAAATATTTAACGAATTATGTACCGTTTTTCGCTTTTGTTAGCAAGAAGAATTTTTAAAAAAGCGTAAGACTGTAATTTTGGTAAAAAAAGAATAATTAGACGTCGAAAAGCGGGAAAGGGAAAAGGCTAGCGCCGAGGCTTTTTTTTTTTTCGATTAGAGCGGTTTTAATGCTTTCGTAGTCGACTTTTTTTTTTTAATTTCGGCCGGTTAGGGTGTTGTCGGTGGAAATTTTTAATAAAGTTTTTTACGTTTGTAAAGTATTTTTTTAGTTTTTATGTGGTTTTAGCGTACGTATAGCTTTTTTATTTAATAAAATATTTAAATTTTTTTTTACTTTGCTGTAAGTTTAGGATTTTTTTTATTTCGTAAATGTTTTTATTTTTATTTATTTTTAGCTAAGTTTTAAACGCGGCGTTTAGATGCGTTTTGGTTAATAATAATATATAAAAAATTGGTCGGATAATTATAGTATTTAGTAATTTTAGTTTATATATTATTAGTAATATTATTTTTTTAATTTTAAAAGGTTTAATGTTTTTAAAATTAAGTTTTTTGCTATTGCGTTTTGTTCGAATATTGCGTTTTAAAAAATAGATTTTATTTTTTTTTTTTAAAATTGGCTTTAATAATTTGTTTTTGTCGTAATATTTTTTTATTTTTTATTAAACGAATGTAAGTTTTTTTTGTAACTATTTTTATAGTTTTAACAGTTTTTTTGCTTAAATTTTTACTGCTAGTATAGTAATATTGTTAATATAATATTGTTATATATTTATATCGTATTTATAGTTTGCTTTAAATAGTAATATTTTTATTGTTTTATTTATCGAATTATTATATACTAGTTTTGCGTTTAGTAATAATTTTATTTAATTATTTTAATTTTAATTAATATAATAACGTAAGTATTATTTTAATATTTAATTTAGTTTTTTTATTTAATTATTTATTTATAAATAATATATTGTAAATATTTTGTGTTTAATTTTTAAAGTTTTAATAAATAATTGCTAAAATTTAAATGTTATTATTTTACTTTTATTAGTAATAATTGTTTTTAAATAACTATGTTTATTAAAAATATGTTTTATTATTGCGTAAGCTAAATTTTTTATTAAGCTTATTTTTTTATATAATATAAAATAAGCGTATTTCGTAAATTTGTTTATTATAATTATAATAAAGTTAAATTTTATTTTTATTATAGGTTTTTTTAACTTTAGTAATTTAATTATATAGTCGAACGTTATTATTTTTTATGCTCGGTTTAGAATTAATATTAGTACTAAATTTTTATATAATTTATATTTAGTTATTTTAGATTTTTTGTATAAGTTATATTTTGCGATAATTTTTTTTATTATTGTTAGTGTTTTTAAAAAGTCGTAATTTTTTCGTAATTTGTTTAATGTTTTAAATATTTTTTGGTGTTTTAAGAATAAATGTTTGTATATTTTTTTAACTAGTTCGTATTAGTATATTTTTAGTACGTATAGTTTGTTATTATAATATTAGCTAGTTAGTTTGTTTAGTTTTTATAGTATTTTTTAAATTTTTTTGTTTTATTTTTTGTATTTTATTTGTATAAGGTTTATAAATAGGCTTTTATTTGTATTTTTATATAGTAGTATTTGGTTTTTTAGTGGTATTTTTTATTTGTGGTCGTTTTTTTAGCTAAAGATATTAGTTTTATTGTTTTTTTTGCTTTTAATATAAATAATTTTAAAATTAAATTGCGATAAGAATTTTGTTTATTATATTTATCGTTTATTTAATACTTTAGTAGTTATAAACGTTGTAAAATTTTTATAGTTTAAATAAATTTTTATTAATATTATAATGCTATTTAAATAATGTTTTTATTGTTTAAATGTTTTGATTATTGTTTTAAATTTTTTGTTATAGATTTAGTAATTTAGCTTTAGTTTTAAAAACTTTTTCGAGAAAAATGCTATTAGATGTAGTTTGCTGTTTTCGTTTTGTTAAATTAACTATTTTTTTATAGCGTAATTATTTGCGTCGATTTTTATTTCGTATTTTTTGTTTAGATTAAGTAGTTTAAATATTAAATCGCTTAAAATTGTATTTTTAAATGTGTCGAATGTTTTTTGTTTTTTTTTTGTTTATTAGAAAAGTTTGTTTTTTTTAATAAAGTCCGTAAAAGGCGCTGCGATTTTTTTAAAATTTTTGATAAATGTACGTATATAATTCGTAAATTTTACGAACGATCGTATATTTTTAATATTTTTTAGTATAAGCTAGTTTTTTACTGTTTTTAGTTTAAATTGTTAAATTTGTATTTTTTTTAAAAATATCGTATATTTTAGGAAATTTATTTGCTGTTTATAAAACTTGTTTTTTTTTAAATATATTTTTAATTTTGTTTTTTATAACGTTTAAAATATTTGTTGCATATATTTTTTATATTTTTCGAGTGTTTTTAAATAAATTAAAATGTCGTTTAAATATATTATTATAAATTTATCGATAAATTCGTATAGTATATTTGTAATTATCGATTAAAATATTGCTAATATGTTAATAAAGCTAAAATCTATTATTAAAAACTTATATAGTTTATATTTTGTAATAAACGCTGTTTTTTATTCGTTGCTTTTTTTAATTTTGATGTAATAATAGGCTTTTAAAATGTTAAGCGTTGTAAATTATTATGTTTTTATTAAACGGTTTTTTAAATCGTTTATTTATAATATAGGTCTGTTGTTTTTAATAGTAATAGAGTTAAGGTGTTGCTAATTTTTGCAATTTTTTTATTTTTGCTTGCCGTTTTTTTTTAGCTTTTTTAGTATTTATAGTATTGGTGCTGTTGCCGATAATTTAAAATATTATATAAACTTTTTTTTTAAGTTTTTGTTAAAATATTTTCGTAGTTTTTTTAGTTGTTTTTTATTTAACTTATATAGTTTAAAAGCTTTAAGGTGCGTTTTTTTTTTTTAAATTAATCGCGTGATTATATTTATTATGCTTTAGTAGTTTTGTTTTTTTGCTATATTTTTCGGTAAATAAGCTTTTAAATTTAGCGTATTTTTTTAGTACTTTAATCGTAAATTTTTTAACTTGCTGTTATATTTTATTTTGTACTTCGTTTAGCTGTTTAAGCTTATATATAGTTTATGTTTAAAGTTTTGTAAAAGCTAAATCTTTTTTTAGTTTAATTATTTTAAGCAAATCTTATTAAAAACGGCTAGTTTTTTAGTTTATTTTAAAATTGCTTTTTTATAACTAGGTTAATTTTAATATTATATCGTATAATATTTTTGCAATATTAAGTTTAAAGCGTTTTAAGTAATTTTAAATAATTATTAAAAGTTTTGCAGTTTTTTGTATAACTTTTTCGTTGTTATAGTTTATAGTTTTTTTATTAAAAGTCGTAAATATGTAGGGTTTTTTTTTTTTAGTTTATGCTATATTTAATTTATTAATTAAATTCGGAGAAATAAAATTTTCGTAAACGCTTATATCGAATAAAGCTTTTAGTTTTTTTTTATTATAGATTACGTTTATTAATATTTATATTTTTTTAAATTATATTTTTATTTTATATAAAAACTTAAAAATTTCGTAAACTAGCTGTTAGTTTTGTTTTATAGCTGTTTTTTGTTATTTTTTTGCTTATTAGTAATTTTATTATAAGTTTTATTTTTTTATAAATTTTGCCGTTTTATTACTTTTTTAACGATTTTAAATAAAAATTAATTTTCGTCGATTTTTTTTTTTAATCTTTTTTTTTATTTGTTTATATTAAAAAATTTTATAAAATATATAAATTTTGCATTAAATATATTAATATCGTTTTTAAATCGTAAACTTTTTTTTGCAATTTTCGGGATATTGTAAATTTTATTTAAATATAGTATATTTGTAAATTGTTCGGTATATTATTATTAGTTTTTTAATTTTGTTTTTTTTATAAAAATGCTAGATTTTTATTTTAGCTATATAAACTGGAAATTAAAGATTTTTGATTTTTTTTACTATATATTTTTTATATTTATATACTATATAGCTTATTTATAATATTTCGTAATGTTTTTTATAGCGTAGTTATAATCGTTTATTGTTGTTTTTAAATATAGTTTTATTATATATACGATTAACTAAAATAAAAATATTAAATTTTTTCGTTTTTAAGATATTTATGCTTACTTCGATTATTATATTTTAGTATTTTTTATAATACCGTAAAAGCTATTGCTTTAATTTAATATTAAGTTTTTATTTTATTTTTTTTTTAGTTAAAGTTATTATTTTTTGTTTTAAACAAAATTCGTTTTTTTACGTATACGGTGTGATTTTTTTTCGAGCTATTATTGTATATATTGTTCGGTTTAGCTATTTATTTTTTGTTTAGCAATTATAAATTTTGTAAAAATATTTTAGGTTATTGTTTAAATATTTTTTTTTTAAGCTAATTTTTTTTGCATATTATTTTGTTTTTAATATTTCGTTATATATATTAATTTATTTTTGTTTATTATATATTTAATATTAATACCGTTTTATTAATTAAAAAATATATATAGTTTTAAAAGTATTTTTTATTATTTTTTAACTCGTAAGGTTTGTTATTTTGATTTTTTTCGGCCGGGTTAAGATTTTTTTGTTTTTTGTTTTTTTAGTTAGGTTTTAACTATTCGTTTCGGGTTTAAGCGTTTTTTTATTCGTTTAACGCGATAGTTATTTGGTATTATAATTTTTGTTAAATTTGTTTTATAATTATTTTTATAGCTTTAGGTTTTTATTTTAAAATTTATATTATTTTTATTAAACTACGTTTTAAACGTGCTGTTTTGTTAAGTCGTATTTTTTTTTTTAAACTGTCGGTAAATTATTTTTCGTTATATACAGTTTATTTGTAGATTTTTTTAACTATTTGTTTTAGGTATAGTCGTATAATTAGTTGGTCCGTTAATGTACGCATTTTTTTTTATGCTATTAAGTTTCCGGTTAATGTTTTACTATTTTACTTTATGTTTGAAACTTTATCGTCGTAGTAGGTTTATATTATATTAATTTATTAGCTGCCTTTTTTGGCTTTAAATATTTTAGCTTTAAGTATTTGCGGGTTTTTGCGTGGTTTTTTTTTATAATTTTTAGCGTAATGTCCTGGTTTGTTATAATTGTAATATTTAAAATTTTTAGACTTTTTTTTCTAGCTTTTTTGTTTTTATTATATTGTATTAAGTTTTATTAATTTTACGTATATATTATATACCGTAGATTATTAACGTTTTTTGTTTTAGTTAAGCTTATTATTATTGTTGTTTTTTTTATTAAAAAGTTTTCGGCGTTTTTTATATAGTTTTGTATCGGCTTTAATTACGTTGTTAATATATTTATTAAAATCGTCGGGCTATAACAGTTTGCTAATTTTATTTTTAATAATATTTTTTAATTTTTTATAGAATATTATTATTTTAGCTTAGTTGTTTAGGTTAAAAATAGCTACGATTTTTTAAAATTTTATCGTATATATTAATACTGATTTTATTTATTTTAGCTTTTGCAAATCGTTTTAAGCTTATCGTTTTTTTTTAGGATTAATAAACAAATGTTTAAGCTTATTTTTAAACGATTTATAATTTTAAAAAATTTTTTGCGTGTTTTTCGGACAGTTTTTTATTGGCAAAATTATTGCTTTAAATAAATGCGGTTCGAATTATAATAGCGTTTATTTTTTAAGCAATTTGGCTATTGTATAAATTTTTTTAATTTTATTATTTTTTTAGAACGAGTTTTCGTAAAAATGTAGGTACGTTTTAGCTTATATTAAAAATTTTCTTAACTTTTTTAATATATTGTCGAATTGTGCTAGGCTTAAAAGTTTAAAATTTTTTGCAGGTTTTTTTTTTATTTTTATAATTATTGGTCGATCGTTTATTTTGTTAACTTTTTTTTTAAAAAGTTAGTTTTGTTTTTCTATATTTAAAATGTTATTTTATAGTTTTTAATTTTACGTTTTAAGTTTATCGGCTTTTTTTTCGAGCTTATCGGTTTGGTTTATAGTTTTGTTAAAAATATTAGCTTGTTCGTCCGATTTTTATCCTAACTCTCGGATCTAGTTATATATTGTTACGATTTTTGCGCAGAATGTAGCGATAACGTCTTAAAAACTAAATAATATAGTTAGCGCTATAGTTTAAATATTGCTTTAATTAACCGTTTAACGTAAAACAAAATTATTTAAAATATTATAAAACGTATACTAATGTTTAATACTATATATACTTTCGTAATATCGAGGTTATAAATGTTTAAAGTATAACTAAAAATATTTTTATATTTATGTTTAGAGTATACGTTAAAGGATAGTATTGCAGGCAATAAAATAATAGTATTTTAAATTAACTGTTTTGTAAAAAATGTTTTTTTATAATTATTTTTAAAAATTAACTATAAATATAAGTTAAATAATAATAAATAAACGGCTAATAATATAAGAAAATCTTCCTTTTTTATACTGTTTTTTTATCCTTATGTTTCTTTAGATTTGCTAAATCTTAAATCCCTTAGATCTATTACACTAGATTTATTAGATCTTAGATCCTTTAGATCTATTATATTAGATCTGTTAGATCTTAAATCCTTTAGATCCATATTACGTAACTTAACCTGCCCCTTTTTATCCGCGTCTCGGGCGGTTTAGCCCTCTTTTTTATTGGTCCGTAACAATAAGACTTTAAAAACAATACGCTTATTTTAATTAAACTACGTAATATTAAAATCTAAGGAAATAATAATAATATTTATTTAATATAAACTATTTTTAATAAATTATAATTCTGCGTTTAATTTAATTTATATTAATATTAATAGCAAGTTTATAAAATTTAATACAATATTTACTATTTTATTTGATAATTTTAGTTTTTAAAAAATAATACTTATTTCGCAAACGATTTAAAAGTTTTTTTTAATAACATGTAAATTTTTAAAAAAAATTATCTTATAAATTAAATTTGTTTAAAACATTTAATATTTATCTCGTTATTTTAATAAAATATTTATTATTTATTTATTTAGGAAAAGATTTCTTTAATGTAAAATATTAAGTTAAAGTTTTATTAAAAACGATTAAAGGAATTTTAAAAAACAATATAAAAACTTTTATAAAATTAAAGTTATTTTTAATTAGTGTTTAAATTAGACGAAATTAAAATACAATTATTTAATTAAATAAAAAAAGTATAATTATGAAAATAATTAATAAAAGTTTAAATAATAGTTATTTAAAAGTTCTATTAAATAAATATTAAATTAAAAAAAAAGTTATTTAAAGTAAAAATAGCTAAATATAAAGCGATTATATTTATTAATTAATTTATAGAAAAGTTGAAAAAAACTTAAAAAAAGCCTATTTTAGCAAAAAATCTATATAAAAACAAAATTGTTTAAATAATTTTAATAAAAGCAATAATAAGCTTTTATACAACTAGCATTTAACATAATATAATATAAAAAGTTTGATAAAACTTATATATTATATATAAATTAAATACGTTAATTAAATAAAAATATTAAAATATTTAATATATTTTATAAAGATATATAAATATTTCTAATTTTTTTATTATAATATAAAATATATTATACTGCTTTAAAAATTTTTTTACTGTATATAATTTATTAAAATACGATTATTAATATTTAAATTAATTTTATTATTATTATTATTATTATTATTATTATTATTATTATTATTATTATTATTATTATTATTATTATTATTATTATTATTATTATTATTATT